>PVJO010003766.1:0-118469 GCA_004026905.1 Hystrix cristata | reverse complement strand
CTCTCTGGCTGCTTTCAAGATTTCCTCTTATTCTTCACCTTTCTGCAGATTGAAATGCTATAGCTAGGAGCAGAACTTCTGCTTTTTATCTTGCCTTGTGTTTTGTGAGCTTGAGTTTCCACTGCCCCGTCTTGAAGCTCACCGATTTGTTCTCTCACCACGTCCAGTCTGCTCACCATGCCAGTGAAAATGTTTGTCATTTCTATTACAGTGTTTAGTTTCATTTCCTTTGATTCTGTCTTTTCAACCCTCTGCTCACATTGTCCGTCTATTCTTGCATGTTGTATGTTTTATCCATTAGAGTTAACATATTAATCATAGTTATTTTAAATTCTATACCAAATCCGAGACCCTTCATATTGCGTTTGTAATTTCCTATTAGCCAGCTTTGAAATTTCTCTGTTGTGTCGACTACACTATGCATCATGTAATAGGATCAGTGGGAAACAGACCTTCAGTGACAGGCCTGAGGTTATTCTGGCATGGAGACTGGCTTTGTCTAGTGTTTTCTGGGACTATTGATGCCAAAACCTTGTTTCCCCCAGTTGGTCTTGTCATGGACTCCCCTTCTTCCTTTGGGTTTCCCTAAAAACTCTTTCTTAAATGGAATCTGAGGTTTGCACTTCTCATGGCTCTTATTCTGGAGAACTTCAGACATGGGGCTAAGATGTGATTAAAAGGGGCCTGTTTCACCGGTGTGAATCTTGCAAGTGTGTCTCATCTTTTTGTTTTTCTTTTTGGTATAGGTAAGGGAGGAAGGCTTAGGAATCGGGCTGAGTCATTTCTACTCCCATTTTTTCTTTCGCTGAGCAGACCTTCGTAACAGAATAATCTAGTCATGTTTCAAAAGTTCTGCTCTTTCTCTCCCTTGCCAAAACATCAGGGGTTTTCATGAGTCGCCATCAAAAATATCTGAGTACTCCAGGTAAAACCCACAGAAGTGCGAGTTCCCCAGAAGTTGCTGGCCCTCGAGCTAGGCCACACTCCACTTCAGCAATTCATCAAAGTTACTACTTTTAGAGTTCCTGTCAGCATCCGGCCCCAGGGCTTCTAGGCACGTAAACTGGTCTCAGATGTGAGGCCCTCCTCACCTGTCTCTCCAGGCTTCAGGGAAGCGGGTTGCCCTGAGTTCTCAATTCTCTGATGGGTCCAAGAGAAGGCAGGGACTTTCAGTTTGTTCTGCTTTTCCTAGTTGAAAGGACAAGAATGAAAACTTCTAAGTGCTTTATGTGTCAGACTTGAAAGCTTAAATCCCTGTGATTTATTTTGGAACATTAGAATCATCTTGCCCTTCAGGAATAAGGCCAACTTGGTTATGATTTTTTACTATTATTATTATATGTTGCAGGCTTGTATTTGTTAAAATCTTGTTAATTAATCTCGGATTTATGTTCAAAAGGGATATTTTCTTATAATGCATTCTCTTGCTTTGATATTATGGGTAAAGTTGGCGTCACAAAATTAGTTAAGAATTTGCTTCCCTCTTCAGTTTTCTGGAAGTCTATGTATAGAATTAGTACCTTTCCTTTCTAAAATGTTTTGTAGAATTAACCAATAAAGCTGTTTGTGTCTGGAATTTTCTTTGAAGTATTTAGTGATAAATTCAGCTACACACACACACACACACACACACACACACACACATACATGCACACTGAGATTTATCATTTTAGTGGAATTACCAAAGAATCATCTTTTGGTTTCATTCTCCTGGTTTTCAGCTTGTCTTTTATAGCATTAATTTCCCCTTATTTTTCTTCTGCGTATTTTGAGTCTCCTCCTTTACTCCATTCAGGCAGACGCTGAAGTATCGAGCCGACACCTCGCTGTTCATCTGCGTGAACGCTCAGCGCTGCCCCCTCTGACGCGCTCCCGGCATCCCGTGCACATTCCGGCACGACATCCTGTCACCGTCAGGTCGAAGCGCTTTCTAACTGCTCTTTTGATTTCTTATTTCAACCAGGACACACTTACAAGTGTTTCATTTCATTTCCAAATAGCTTTATATTACTCAGACATCTCCAATATTGATTATTAATTTAATTCCTTTGTACTCCGAAAAGAGTATCGTTTGAATTTTTTTTGAGACTTACTTTCTGGCTCAAGACAAGGTTCATTTTGGTGAAATTTCCAAAGACACCGGAAAAGGACATGAAAAATACTTATTTGGCTGTTTGGGGCAGAACGTTCTATAAATTTTAATTAGGTCTAATTGATCAATAGTATTGTTCAAGCTTCTGTATGCCTAATGATTTTTGTCTCCTTGCTCTATCATTTATTGAGAGAAGAGTGCTGTAATATTTCACTACAAATGTGAATCTGCCGATTTCTCCTGGTAATACGACCAGAGTTTGTTACCTGTGTTTCCGAGCACCGTTATGAGGTGCGTGCGCATTTAGGATTATTGTGCCTTCTCAAAGAATTGATCCCTTTATCATTATAAGGAAGCTCTCTTTATCCCTGGTAATATTGTTTTCTCTGAAATCTACTCTGTCTGGCATTAATGTAGCCACTTGAGCTTTCTTTTCATTACAGTTGCCATGATACATGTTTAGCAACATGTTTACTCTTAACCTATTTCTCTCTTTATATTTAAAGTCAGCTTTTTATTGGCAATATGTATTTGGGTCTTGCTTTTTTTGACCCAAACTTATAATCCCTATTTTTCATTGAGGATGTTAAGGTCACTTATTTAATGTGATTATTTTGATGAAAATATTTAAATCTGCCATCCTTTGTTTCCTTTTTCTTCTTCTTTTGGTCTTTCTGTATTTGTTGGTTTAATAGCGGTAACTATGCTTTTGGTTGAAACAGGAAGCAGTGCAGGCTACAAAATAGGAACTTCTAACCATCACAGGACACTCATTTTTGCTTTTATTTCTTGTGTGGAGTTGGTACACATCCATAACACATCTCAAGTCCTTTCTCATTCCCTTTACCCCCCATCTATCTCTTCCTCACCTTCCCATTTGAGAAAGCTCTGTCTCCCTCCCTACTTCCTATTGTCTGTCTTTTATTTTGTTCTGTATCTATATTTTGGGTTTGGATTTTATACGCTACTTTGGGAGAAGCAAGGAAAGGCAATGTTGCAGAAAGCATATCAGTTCACATTAGGTTGCTTGGGGCTGCTTTCGCTCTGTGGGCTGAGGGGTAAGGCCTTCCCTACCATGCCAGCTCAGGTTGCCTGGGCACCTGCAGATTGGTTCTGTGAATCTCATGTTTTTTAGAAAACTTTGCTGTTTGTAAGTTTACTTTGATTATGTGGCACCTGGCACAAGTGACTCCATTCTCCTCCGGTCTCTCCCAGGACCCTGTGCAGAAGTTCAGTCTAAAACCATGACCTCCAACAAATCCCCTCTCACCACTGAAATGTGCTTTATTTCCACATAGATTATAAACATCACAATACAATGATATTGGTCTTCTTTAGTCAATTATTTAATAGAGAGATATTTTAAATGGGATATATTTAAATTTATTGCATAACTACCCACATATTTTGTATTTCCACTACTTTTCATTGCTGTATGTAGCTCCAGATTGTTAGTCATCATTTTTCTCTGCCTGAAAATCTTCCTTTACTATTTTACTGTTTCTTATAGCACATATTGACTGCTGATGGTTCTTTCAGCTTTATCATATATGAAACACCCTTATTCCATCTCCATGACTGAAATATATTCTTGCTAGGTACAGACATCCAGAATCGTTTCCTTCTCCTAATACTTTAAAAGCACAGACAGTCTCCTGGTCACTTTATTCCTGACAAGAGCGTGAATTTTTACTGCACACCAACAGTGCCTTTCTAATCAGGCCATTGTTAAGATACTCTCTTTACCACTTATTTTAAATAATTTGATTCTGACATGTCTTCATGGCACTGTTTATGCCTGGGAAGTACTAAACTTATAATTTTCATCAAGTTTGGAAAATGATATACCATTATGTCTTCTAGTTTTTTGCTGTTCTCTGCTTCGAAGTTAAATTACACACATATCATAAATTATCTTGCTGCTCATTGGATGTTGTCTTTGTTGTCATTCTTTACTCTTTTTCTTCCTCCTCTCTCTTCGTTTCATTTTGGAGAGTTCCTAATGCTAGTTCTGAAAAATCAGTAATCTATCTTTAACCGCATAATCTCAGATATAGTTTTTTTGGTTTTTTTTTTTTTAGAGATTAAACTTGGATTTTTTTTAAAGCTTTGCTTTGGCATAAAGAGAGCTTACATAGCCTAAAGCATCAAGCAGGATAAGATTTTTCTCTAGTTAGGAGAACATGAAATAGTCCCGACCTTGCACAAGCTCTGGGGGCTTTCCCTCTATTTCCGTGATACTGGTTTTCCTTTGGCCCCACGTAGTTTCTTCCTACCCTGATCAGTCCTGCCTAAGGCTCGACAGGTCCCCTCTGCGCATGTGTGATGCTCCCTCGGACAGCGATTTTCCCTGCCTGGCTTGGGCCTCTTAAGCGCTGGTGCTTTGCCTGTCTGGGAAACCCAGTCTCATCCTCCCATTTCAGAAGACCGTGGGGATTTGCTGATCTTTTTCTCTCTTGCATTGCGACCTGGAAAGTCCCCCAAGATGTCAGGGACAGTTTTATGACTCACTCTCCATCTCCCCTCTCAGGAGCCACTACCCTGAGCTGTGTGATGCCCAGCGTGTGGGTCTGGCTCTCCAACTCCTCTTCCTCCTGGCAAGCTGCTCTTATTCGCAGAGTTCAGTAAGGATCAGACTGTGTTACAGTGTGTGCATCTCATTGTTTTCTTCTGGAGTAGGGACCCTTCAGTGAAAGCTCAGTACAAATACCTCGTCTTCTGATTCCCTCTATCTCTGTCATGCTCTGTAGCTTAGTGAGGGATGTATCCAAACTTGGTTTGGGAAGAGATGTTCTTATCTCGTCACCGTCTCCATCAGAACACTACCATCATTCTTCAATGTGAAAAATCATGCTCAATCTTAAATAACTACGGAAGATAATCACTACTCCCTCATTGTAACACTGCCCTACCCCCCCCCACACACACACATTCCAACAAGATGAAGTCACTCACATAAGAATTGTAGCACTTTCTCCATCACTTCGGGTGGCAAATTTCCCTTAGTCCTGGCTAAGCCACCTTGATGGCCTGTAATTTACATTCTTATGTAAAAAACAAGTGCCAGTAGATTCCACACTGGTCTTGGGTAGAGGAAGACTCTAAGGGGACTGTACCTTAGTTCACATCTCTCTTCAGTAAAATGTTTGAGGACAATAAATTGTAATCATGGAATTAGTCCCAATTATTTCAGGCAGAGGTGTGAAAAAGAGGTTTGTGCTTGGAGAAGTTCCTTTTTTCTTTTCCTTAGTACCAGGAAGCACAAAGAAAGGTTGAGCTCTAACGGAAAGGAGCAATCATTTTCACTTCGCAGGTGACTTCCAAGGAAGTGTTTTTACCAAGGTAAAACCAAGGACTGGGTTTAGCTTTTAGTCTTCCTTCATGCAGTCATGAAAGAATTAACCTGAGAAATGTGGCAACCCAGGAGATTTTCATTTTTCCTAATTTAAGAAGAGAATATGTAAGGAAGGAAAATAAAGAAGGCGATTAGGGATGATAGGCTTCACTCCACGGAAGTGGCAAGCCTTCAAGGCAGCATCATGCAGGGTTAGGGACCATTCTGACCCAGCAGGACTTGCCGTGGTCTATGATTTGCCCCCAAAAGAATGCTCTTCGCCTCATCTGCTTGATCTGTTTGCAAAGACGCACAGCCTGGGTCCTAATAAAGATGCACTGCTGATCTGAGGCACTCTCGTTTGCCTGTAAGCCTGTATCACATTGTATCAGTCTCGCCTACTCTTAACATTTCGCTTTCCAGGAAGGAAAATGCTATCAGCTTTTATGACTTAACTGTGAACTTCTAGAAGCAGCTGCTTTTCCTTACACACATCTGTGCAGCTTGCACTGCCCACCAAAGGCAACTACACACCTAAATTTAGCCTCCGACCTGTTGAACACCCACCTGAAATAGCTGTCAATCCCTGGAAGATGTAGTTGAGAGCTAGAAGTCTGTCCTGGTCAGTGCCATTCTGGATCCGTGACACCTGCCAACCTAGAGCCCTTCAATACAGCTGAATTGTTATCTAAATGACTTTACTATGTCCCATTTGAAATTGTTTAATTCGACCTCCATGTTTTGCTAATGTTTTCTAAAACATTTGTGTGTCTTAATGACACAGTATCATGTGTGATGTGTATGTTTATGTGCATGCTCAATAAAAATCAATAAGCAGATGAATATTGTGTCAGTTATCTGCCAAGGGGTCCTCTGCTTTTCACTCTTTTCCAAAATGCACTCTGTCCCAGGAGGCTGCCCATTGGGATGATATCACCAGGCTTCTCCCATCCCCCCTCTGGCTTCTCTGCAGGGGTGGTTAGCAGGGAGCCTGAGCAGGAAGTAGGAGAAAGATTCCAGGTGTCACATATGGAGAACTGAGGCAAGAATAGTGTATATGATGGAGGAGATCAGGTCTTAGGGTGCTTTGGTTGAAGAAGCAACCCTTCTATTAATATTCTTTAGGACACCCTACTTTGCCACTGTGTATTACTGCTGTGATATCTTGCAAAAAACTTAAAATTAATAATATCAATATTGTCTGCCTGAATCTGACCGGTAGAAGAGAACTAGTCAATCAATGAACAAAGGCCAGCCTCCCGTCTACCTTGGATACCATCACGATGAATTTATATTTCAAGATGGAAAATGGAGACTTCCTTATACAAAGTTTTTAACGGAGGATTGTAATGAAGTTGCTGCAGAAGCATTGCTCAATGTAATATACTACCCAAAGACTCTAAAACCTAATCTATGTGTCAGGCTGGCACACTCTGGAGATTTTTTTTCATCGTCAATCAGATGAAAATTAATTTTAGGTGCACTTTTGAGATCTTATAAATTAAAGAGATTTTTGAAAACCCAACAGAGTGTGCCTATAATAATATGGAATACCAGCAGTACAGTCAAAAAATCATACAAACAATTCAGAAAAATAAATAAGAAATCGAGTTAGTTCAAAGACTCTATTCTATGAGACGAGTCAGGAATGGGAAAAGGGGCGATCAGAAACAGACGTTGGTGATTGCCCTGACACTGGAAGTAGGTGAGGGTCTCGTGGGTTTGCTGAGGATCTTTAATCCTTGAGGCCCGTGAGTCTGGATTAGGGACGAGGGCTGATTCAGAGGTGCCCTCTGTCCTCACTTGCTGTGGGAAAGCAGAGAAACTGGACACCAGACACGATCATCTGAAGAGCCCCCTACCCAGAAACAAAGCACACATAGGCGGAAACAGCCACAGCACACTGGAGCCGAGCTCTCCCCAGAGTCTTATTTCAGGCAGGACCAATTCTAGCAACCGAGTTTGTTCTCTAATACTGATGACGAGCCCCAGCGTGGAGCAGTCGAGGGCTAGAAGCCTGTCACAGCCAGTGGGCAGAGTGTCAGGCTGGGTGAGTGACACCTGCCAAGAGTAAAGAACTGCTATTTAGCTGGATGAATATTAGTGGCATTTTCTTCAATAAATATGATGTTACATTTCAGTATACGAACTGCCAGGTGAGGGGCTATCAAAGTTAAGCATATGGATAATTTGCTGCTGAATTTATCAGAGGCAGGTGGAACTGAGTTTAGGAAAAATGTGCTGTCCTGTGGGAGCCTTTTTGGGTCAGCGTCTCCCCTCACTTTTTATTCCTTTCACAGACTCTTGATTTTACCTGGCACCTACATGCAATGAGAGGGGAAGATGGAGGAGAAGGGAGCTACACAGATAAGGACAGAAGAAGAAAGAAGGAAGGTGATAGGGTGAAGGCTTTCACATAGCATCTCATTTAGTCATCTAATGTTATATTATATATATTATATATGTTCAATATTATAGTGCTTCTCACTTCCAAATGACAAAAATAAAGCAGAGAAGTTAAGTATCTTTCCAAGGTCAGAAAGTTCATAAAAAAGAATGCAAACATTATGTACTGCACATGCATAGTAATGAAATAAATTAATAAATTTTGATAAATAGCACCAAGACTACAGTGAGTCTGGCTTCTTTCCCCAAATATCCCACAACCAATAATTTCCCCACACACACTCATCATTCCCTGCTTGCTCTCTTGTTTTCTGTCTTCATTTCCATCGAAGCTCCAATTTTTTTCAAATTAAGGTGATATGAAAAACAGCTGGACAAGCCTCAGACTAGAGTCAAGCCTTGTGACTGACAAGTGTGTCAGCTTGTCCCCCTGGTCCTCCTGGTCCTTCAGCCCTGATGGACATTTTGTTTCCGAATGGGAATTTCCAGATATAAATCGAGTCTGGAGTAATAAAGCAGAGTGTTCATAATGGGGACAGGAAAAAAAAAAGAAAAAATAGAAAAACCCCAGCTGGGGATTTAGCTCAGTGATTAGAGTGCTTGCCTCGCAAGCACAAGGCCCTGAGTTCAATCCCCACCACAAAAATAAAAAAAAAAATAAAACAAACAAACAAAAAAAACATAATGGGGACAGACTTGTGTAATGGGAAGAGATTAGTCTTGGGTTATAATAGCCTGCATCACGAGACTAACCAAGCACATTCAAAGTATCCGAGAGGTTAAGAGCTCCCTCACAAAGCAGGCAGTTGCCCATCAACACGGGCATCGAGTACAGACTAGACTGGCTATCGAAGAAGGAAACCAGGCTATTGGAGGAGGGAATTCCAGGCCCAGAAAGTGTTTCCACTACATAACCAGCCGATGTCCCTTTCAACACTGAGCTTCTAAGGGTTTTTGTGGCCCAACATAACTTCATTATGTTTTACGATGAGAACTGTTCCCAGTTTAGGGCCAGAAAATACTGAAGTATTTGTATCCACCCTCGGTTACTTAGTAGTATCCTGCCCAGTAGAAAGCCCACATGTTTGTTAAGAGTCTCAACACTGCAGTTTTCTGCCGAGCCTCTGGTGTTCTATGTGGTATATAGCACACTAACTTTCAGAGAAAGCCGCTTGCTTTCCAGGCAGCAGAGTGAGCTGTCCAGTGGGAGTCTCTCCAGCTGGATTCTGGCCCAGCCCCTGCCGGTTCTAGGTGACAGAGTGCTGTTCTTCAAATAAAGAAGGACCAAAGCCTAGTGAGTTTCTCGGCATGCCAAGAACCTGGGGAATTAGTTCTGCATATGGAGGGCACGCATTTCCCTCATTTACTTCTCACTTACACCTTTTTCTGACACACGATAAAGCCAAGGGAAAAATATACTCCTTCTTCCAAACTCTCAGTTCCTGCTGGGCTGAGAACAGGGAAAGAAGTAGACAGCAGTATGAAAAGAATAATGCTTAAGACAGAAATTGGGACGTAGGGGGAGGAGGAGAAGCCAGTTCATCCCGGCTGAACGATTTCCTTAACGTGTAATTTGCGTCTTACCCGCAGGCAGTTTTCTGAAGGTGTACATTTCGCTTCCAGGGTAAATATGAGGCTGAGGCTGCTGTTACCATGGCACACATTAAATACAAGGGAAATGAGAGTGGTTTGTTTTTGTCCTGGAATAAGATCCTACTGCTCCTCCACAGCTCTGTGAAAGGCCGAGGAATCTGCAGCACACATAGGGACAGTGCGTGGGATGGATCACATTTGATCTCTGTTCAGGGTGGATAATGAAAGGGTTAATTGTTTCCACTTTCTCACAGTGTAATTGATGGAAGAAGGAGGAAGATATCTTGAGAGTTTGTTCATTTAAAGCGGTGACTGCCGTATTTTTCTAGAAAGTGGAAAACGATGTGAAGAAAGTTGAAGAGCGAACACGCAGAAGTCTACCGACCCTGAGGATTCTCTGTTCCCCTGCCTGGCTGCCAGGCTGGGAACTGAATCTCATCACCTGGTAGCCTCATCACCTTGAGCACTCGTCAGGTTTTGCCAGCAAGAATGTAACAACCTCTTAATTGGGGTCTCTTCCTCCTGCCTCCTTCTTCTACTGTAGAGCCAGAGGGTTCCGCCAATGATGATAACCCCACAGTGCTCTTCCTTGTTTAAAAACCTTTGAATGCCGCCCGAGCAGATAAACCAGGGATCCTCACCGGGGATGCTTGCTGGGGAATTACGCATCAGCGGCACCACGCTACTTGAAAGTCTCTGATGAATCACATCCGTTCTCGCTGAATTGCCATCATCCTGTCTCTAAGGAATGGCCTTTTCCTCCTCCTTCCTCAAACAATTTCTGTATTCACCCTTTGGGGAAACTCAAGCACCACTTTCTCTCATTTCCCTCCAGCGTTGCTACTTCCTCCTGTCCAGACGGTGCTGTCACTGTGGTCCCATCAGGACTCAGTCAGACCATCCCCCTCCGGTCCCAGAGCTCTCTGGTGCTGTGTCCACTTCGTGCTCCTTGGGGACAGGTTCTCCTGGCTCCTCAGTCGTGTCCCCAGCCTCTAGAGCAGTGGTGGTGACCCTGTGGAACACGTGCCACAGCGGCTGTTTGCGATCCCTGGAAGCTCTAAAAGGTCCCAGCGCCGCTCTAGAGGAAGCGGGTGCTGGTTAGATGCTTGTTCAATGAATAAATGAAAATACGTTTTCTTTCATTTCAATATTACAATAAAAGTGATGTTTTACCAAAGATCCAAGTATGACTACATCACACACTCACACATGAGAAATATTTGTGGGTAAAATGCTGCTAATAGTTAAATGACTAAGGAAAGATTTGAACGCAGGAACTGTGCAAAGTGTTTAGCATCTCGCCTGAGGATAATTATCACTCACATTGCCTCATTGTCCTGCCAACATCACGGTCTATTTTCCCTGGATGTGCGTCAAGTTGCATTCAGAGAGGAGGCGCTGACCCAGCTCTGAACCTCACTAATACCATCGTGCCTAGATACAGGTTGGGGACGCTGACAAACTGTCTCTTAAAATTGTGATTCTGGTGCAGCAGCTCTGGATCTGAGGCCCTGTGGCTCCAGGAAATGTCGTTGCTCCTGGGTCTTGGGCCTCAGCTGTGCACGACAAGGCTGGGAAGCCCTGCAGCTCCATTAGAGGAAGGTGGCTGGCAGGGAGCAGAACTCCAGTGTGTTTACCACTCTGCACATGACTGTACCAAGTGCTTCTGCCACCGGTGTTAACAGTTAGGTGAATTTAGGTCTATTTTGTTACCTTTTGTTTGATGATCAAACATTTTTCACTACTAAACTGAGTTCTGAATATTGTAGGTCTTTTTCATAGTAACACAAGGAGTTTTCATTTGATTGCTACCTTTTTAGTTTATTATTTTGCATTATTATATTTTTTGCATTACCTAAGTTTCTGAGTTGTGAGTTCCAAAGGAAACCTCCCTAGATTTACAAGCCATGTAGACAAATTGTGAATAATCAGGCCCAGAAACATGTTGGGAAAAGTTACAATTGATAGAAAACCTTGTGAGGAAATGGCCAAAATATGAAAATATGCTAGATGATAAAGGAAAAGAGAACTCAACAAGATTAAAAGAAATTAACTGTGGGAAATCTAAATCAAAAAAGCTATTGAAAACAAAGTGGGAGAGTCAACTAAGATCCAAATATTATTTAGAAGATTGTTGCTTTTTAAGACAAAAAATACCCAAAATATGTGAGAACAGAGACCAAGAAAATAATAAGGAGCAAGTTATGTAATATTTTCATAGAGTTTTAAACGAAGAGAATAATCTACAAAACAGAAAAAAAAATATTAGTGGGCTTCACGCACTGAGGCATCAGTATCCAGCACAGAGCCTCATCCATGTGCATTCTGCACCTTTTCTTTCTTTTTTTTTTAATTTTATATTTCACCAAGAACATGTAGTGGTACATTGTATACATAGTGATCAAATTCATCATATTTATTTTGTACCTGTACATGATGTATCTTGGTTTTTCCCCCTCTTCCCTACCCCTCCCCCTTCCCTATTTATAGCAGGTTTATTTATATATATATATATTTTTTTTTTTCCATTTTTCCAGCCCAGGGCAGGTACTGTTATTAAGGCCGATGACTAGAAAGAGATAAAACTATAATGCTATTCAACAAGCTCTTAACACCTAAAAGAGTGAACAATCTGCTTTTTCTTTAAATTATCTTTTCTAGAACTCTGTAATGAAAATAAGAATTATCCATCTTATTAACATTTATTGAGCATAAAACAAGAAAGTACATGCAGAAGAATATTACATGTATTCTTTATGTCTTATAACAAGCCTGCGAATGAAAAGTTACTCTTATTTTCATTGTATCGATGAAAGAATTGAACTTTCATGAGGTTACATACCTGCCCAGAGTCACCCAAATAGTAAGAAACAGAATCAAAATTGGAAGTCACCACACGGTTTGTTTCTAGCTTGATAATACATACATTTTAAAAGCCTGCATCCCAGTGCACAACCTGCAGTGCAAAAGGCTCTCTAGGCACCTCTAAGAGGTACTGACAGGTCAGAGGAAAGCCACATGTTCAATGCTTCTCTGAGATGCCAGTCTGCACTTCGTGAACTCATGTAGTTTATTCTTCCTTCAGAAAGAGATGCGCGTTCCTTGACTCCACATTCTTGCCACAACAGATACATTCTGACAGCTTAATTCTCTAATCTCATAGTTTTAATTTGCTTCTCCCTGTTTAATAATGAAATTCAATATCTTTAAAAATGTTTATGAACCATTTTTGTAGTGTAATTATTCATCGATGTTTCCACTCACTGTTCTTTTGCCCACATTTCTATTGAATTTTCTTTTCTTTTTGTATTGATGGGCTTTCAATATGCTATACATTAATCCCTGCAAACATATTCTCCAAGTTTGCAGTATTTTTACTCACCGTCTTTATTGTATCTTTTGGTAAAGAAAGAGCATTGGATATTTTCCTTGTTTTGCATTTTTAGACCTTTTTAAAGAAAGCTTTCTCTACCTAAAGCTCTAACAATTGCAAGATTGTTTTCTAATTTTTTTTACAGCTGTTTTCTCCCATGTGTAGCCTTTACATCTGCCTGAACTTGGTTTTGGTGTGTGTGTCAGGTAAGAAGCTGCGACAGATGTTTCCAGAGCCCAGCCCGTGTGTTTAGCCACATCTGGAGCTCACCCAGAGTTTCCGGGAGGAAGCAGCCAGCACTTGGCTTCCTACCCAGGAGTCTGCCCGGGAATGTTCTCTGGCTGCTGAGCAGATGTAACACTTTCATGGTCCCATGCCCAGGGCCGGCTGAAGGAGGGCCAGTGTCCAGGAGCCACCTTTAGCCGAGGAAGGAACACTAGTCCAACGTCTGCATCCCTAAATAAAACAACAGTAAGTTCTGTTTTAAAGACTCCTGGAGATTTCGCAGTATACTTGAGCCAGTGGTGGTAACTTCCTTCTTAATATACACTTTAATGCTTTCCTTTTTCATTCCTATTTCACGTCTCCGTGTGTTGCCTTGTTTCCTGAGGTCACCACTGTAAGATTCATTTTATGGTCCTGAGAGTTGGTGGGAACGTCTATGTTCTGACAGAGAAAGCTCCCCGTTGCGCACCTGTTCCTCCAGGGTCTGGCTAACCCCGCAAGAACAGTTTTACTATCAACAAAGAATTCAGTGTGATACACACTCTGGCGACCTCCTGAGTCCTAGCCAGACCCGGGTGAATGCCTGAGGTAAAGTCGCCCACACCCATTTCCTGGAGGGGCATTCCTTTGTCAGGACATAGATAAATATGGGCGCAGCACCCAGGACTCTCTCTCTCTCTCTCTCTCTCTCTCTCTCTCTCTCTCTGTTCTTTTGTCTTTTGCGCCCTTGAGGTTTCTGGATGTCCCCGCGTGCTGGTGCGGGCTGCTGGTCCCCCTTTGGTTGCGCCCCCACAATGGCCGCTGATTTCTTCTTTCGCACCCTTGAGGATGCTGGGTGTCTCCAAGCGTCGATGGGGGCTGCTGTCCGTTGAGCCTCCACGACTGCTATTTACTTCTCGCATCCCACGTGGCTGCTGCTCCTCTAGCAGAAGTTAAGATTTCTGCTTAAACGTGCTCCTGTGCTGCGGATCACCAGTGATAGAAACGATGGATCGGTGGTATGATTTCTTAGACTTTCCCCCCTTTTCTCTTACTTGCTTTTATTGTTATTAAATGACTTCATTGATCTTTGTGAGTGGTGTCTTGTCTCTTTCCCCACGAATCCAGCCCTGAAACAGTAAGTCCATGCACGGCGAAGGCAAGCATTTACCCCCTCGCTGTTACACTACGCACATAAATATTTTCACCCATTTGTGGTTGACTCGGCTACAGTTTCCGCAGTGACCCAAACTGTTCTAGAACGCAGCCCCCAAGACGAGGTTCTGTAACAACATCACTTGGCGATCACATAGCAGATGGGGCAATGCTGTGATTGCTAAGTAAGGTAGGAAAGGACGCTAGCAAGCTGTGGTGTCACCTTGACGGAGACGCCCCTGTGGTGGACCGAGAAGCTGCACACTGAGAGGAAACACTGCTCTCCTCACAGTGATATAGAGGGCAGTAACAGTAGTCAGTCGTTTTGTTTTTCACAAAAGAAAAACTAGGCTCATGTCACACAAATGCTGGTGCAGCCCCTGCTGTGAAAGGCAGAAGGCCTGTACTGCAACTTTACAAAGATCCTCACCTCCTGCAGCCAGCGGGCGGAAAGAGCTGAAAATCGAGATTAATGTCTGGTGTAGGATGCAGGAGTTGAGGAACAGCTGAGCTAGCAATCCACAAACAGGTTTCGGGCAGGGAAGAGAGGCGACCATGAGCTCTGGAGTGGAGATACTTGATAATCTTGAGCTCCTAGACTGCTATAACACACTGGCCCTGCGGAGAACCCTCCCTCTCTCGTTTGAGAAGAGCTGGTTTCCATCGCTCAGGAACTATGAGAAGGTGACAACTCACAAGATGAGTTTGTTCTCCTTGATACAAGTTTAATGCAATTAGTTACGATTGGATGCAATACAGTGTCCCACCTAAGTGATTTTATTTAGGTTGCTAGAGTCAGTTCTGATGATGGGCTGGAAAGGTTGGAAATGATGTTCCCACAGCAGCATTTCTAGAAATATGGTTCTCAGCTCCCCAGGGAGCCTGGAGAGCCTTCCAGAAAACTCCATCAGTTCCAGCTGTTTTCCCACTCAGATGTTTTTAGCTGTTCCGCTTGGGTGATATTTCCACTGACAGTACCAAAGCAACAGTGTGAGTTTTGGCCTTGGGAAAAAAGTCCAGGCAGCGAGACCAAACCATACTAATAATCTCTCCTGCCAATTTTTAAGTCAAAAAAGCATTTCTTAGGGATGCTCTTGATGGAATCTCACAATTATGAATTGCTAAAACTGATCTTTGGGTGCATCTTTTAAATATTTTATGTGACAAAATAGGAATTGCAGATGAAATTTTTACTGCATAACAAAATATAATAGTTGTATCATGAAAAACACTTCTGTAATTAATTCCATTAGAAGCCAGCTAAGCCCCTTTAATGGAACAATATTTTGTCTTGAAATAACAAATGACATGGAAACAATAGTTATTCAGAACTCGTTATTTGGCAGCCATTTTCTCAAAAATGAACAAAGTGAGCCTGCCATTTCAAAGGGAAGGAAGGAAAGAATTAAGGAAGGAAGGAAGGAAGGGAGAAAGGAAGGAAGGAAGGAAGGGAGGAAGGGAGGAAGGAAGGAAGGAGGGATGGGAGGAAGGAAGGAAGAGAGGGAGGAAAGAATGAAGGAAGGGAGGGAGGGAGCGAGGGAAGGAAGGGAAGGAGGGAGAGGGGAGGGATGAAGAAAGACAAAGAGAAAATGGTTATTTAAAAAATAGAATTCTGAGAAATTTGTTTATTACAACTTGACATTGAGCTTTTCTCAATATTTAAAAATGAGATTAGTGATTTTATACATAATGTGGCCCTTTAAATATTGTATAATTAAATGCACCCAGGTTTAAAAAATCTGCTTGACGCAGTGACCTAATATTTTCTAAATGATCATTGCAGGAGGTTATAAGGTCATGTATGGCTAAAGAATTTACTTAAAGTACATGATAGAACATGCATTTTATTACAACAGAAGATGAAGAGTTCATGGAAAATGTTTCCGATTCACATCGCACCTGTGCTTTAAGAAATTACTACTTGCCAAATTTTGGTGTGATGGTAAAGAAAAGTGGTCAAAACTCCTAAAAGGGTTGCAACACTCCCGTCTTTTCCAACTGTATACTTTGCAAAGCTGCATTTCTTGCATACACTTCAACCAAAACAATATATGAGTAGTTTGAATCCAAAAGCAGAAAATCTATCTGTCGCCTATCGAGTCAAATGTCAAAAAGATTTGCAAAATCTACAGCAATGACACTGTTCTCACTAACTCTAGAATTGTGATTGTGTTTATTTAAAATAGGTGACATATGTTAATTGTAACGAGCTTATTGTTGTTATTTTAAAGAGACACAAGTGTATTTTAATATTCTTCAGTTTTATTCATAATATATTGGTAGATATAAAGAAAAGCCCTCCAGAACTGTTGTACACGGGTAAGAATATAAATGGGCTTTGGAGCCAGAAGTCTGAGAACAGTGGTCTTCAGGAAGTGAAGTGTAAGCAACAGAAATGCTTTCCCGCAGAGAAGAAGGAGTCAAGAGACTCAGAGAGATGTGCCTGCTAAAATGTTTGTTGTATAAGGCCAGGAGATCACCTGTTGACTGTGTGTCCTGGGAGGAGCTCGAGGCCAATCTACTAAACAATAAGGAATATATAGGTGAGGGGGGGCAGCCTGGCCCCTGTAGGCTAGCAATGGATGACGGGACACCGCGATGAATTGGTTCACAGGATTTGAGAGGATGCCAGAACAGCAGAATAACAGAGTCCACGTTGTAGCACCCAACAATCAGACGGAAAGCAGACATAATTGCAGCAGCAGACAGTACGAACGTCATGGCAAACAGGGCCCTTGACTCACTGGGATCTTCATGGAGACTAAGGGGCCCTAAGATTTATGAGAGGAAGATCGGTTGGAATTCAATGATAGTATTGTTTGAATTATGACATTAAACTATTTTGAGATGGAAAACAAAAGGCTAATGCAATGTAAAAATCACAAACCCTCTCTTTCCAGATTTGAATCAGTTCGGATGAAGTGTCCACTGACCGAAGAACTCAGACCCTCTTAACAGAGAACCCTGCATCACCACACGCTATGTACAAAATGTTCCCTGAATTCTTCCTGAAAAAGACTCTGCCCATTTATCTAGACAGCAGCAGGGAGACAGGGATGCTCAGATGTACTGAACACAACAGGGGTCCCAAGATCCCAAGTCTATCTCCGATTAGGGAGCTGCAGAATTGAGACTATGCGGTAAGTGGAACCCAGGACCAAGTACTGTACAGCTGTGTCTGGCTCGCAGTGGGGCCGAGGGATCTGCAGACGGCTATGTGTTCACTCCTGTAGTTCCCGAGTGGATAAATATACCTGAGGCACAAAGCAAACCCTCCATTTCCATTCCCAACCTGTGGAGTCAGCGCCTCTATAAGAGAAAGAGCCAAACTGAAAAATTTGAAACTGCATTCCCCCAGCCAAGATAATAAATCGCACGCAGCTTCATAACCCAGCTGGAATTGCAATGAATAGCGCAATCCTTGAAGATTTAAAGGATGTGGGATGATGGTCTGCAACACATCCTTGTTTAATTCACTAGTATAGTCCTGCAAAAAACAGATGGGTATGGCAGATGGCAATAGACAACAGTAAACCTAACAAATGGTAGCCTTAATCATAGATGCTGTGCCGAAGACAGCGTCTGTGCTGGAGCAGCAAGCACAGCCCCTGCTTTGTGGTTGCTATCGATTGCCTCCATGTATTCGCTTCAGTACCCATCAGGAAGGAGACGCAAAACTGGTTTGCATAGACGCAGAGCAGATGGCAATACACTTTCACCATTTTTTCCCTCCTCTTATCGCCACAATATAGAAACAAGGGAAAGCACGTTATCTCCGAACTCTACTAGTCATTCACAAGGACTTTTTGTTGATGACAAGTAAAAGTAGATCCAGTAGCATGAAGATGTCATATGCCACAGAGCCTGCAAGAAGAGCCAAAGAAATTCCTGAGCAATTCAAGGACACTGATGAAGATGTTAAAAAATCACATGGGAGCCATGTGAATGGGGCATTGAGATCCCCTTTAAGAGAACGGACAGTAAGGATCGTACAGGACTGATGGCCCCGGCTGCCACTCTGTGGGTCCCCCAGCATACCTGCACCATGATCCTGTTTCACTCAGGTTTTCCTACACAAAAACGAGTGCTTTGGAGACGCAAATGTTGGCCCATTCCTACGGGATGTGTCTGGCTTCTCTAACAGGTTACTTTGACTGACCACCCTCGTAAGTCTGGCCAGTGGTTTCTTAGAGTCCTGCTACAGATGTCTGGTCTTTCTGCTCGATCCTCTTTTACTTCCCTTCTCTTCTCACAGTGCAGGTTTGCATCCTGGTCTGAAGAGCCACCCTGATGACGCCTGCTTATTCTGCTTTATCCTTCATGCGTGTTCCCCCTAATAAATCTCTTGCCCATTTAACCCCTCTCACACACCTGCTTATTAGAAGAACTGAGACAACACAGGATCCAGAGGCCTGGGGCATACTGGACATTATCTCCGACAGAAAGAACAATTTGTTGGAACTTTTACCTACTACCACTAAGAAAGAAGCACATACTGCAGATGGCTGTTTGGATTTCGAGAGAGTATTTACCACACACAGGGACACTCTTCCAGTTCAGATCAAGTGAAGCAGACGGCTTGTCAGCTGGGGCCCAGTAAGCACTGAACAACCTTCTACCAGCGGTTTATCATAGGCTGGATATTGTCCTATCCATTAAGTATTAACATTGAACAACAACAACCTACTGTGCCCTGACAAGAGGACATGTGGAGTCTTAAGGGAATAAATATGTCATATGAAGAACTAACCCAGACACGCATGTCACATACTCTTTTGCACTGGAGCACTTCTCTAAACTCACGTGTCAGGAAACTCACACATTTCCTGATGGCCAGCAGATATATGAAGAAAACACACAGACCACATTCATATATGGGTTTGAGTCCATCTACTAGCACTCATCAAAGACAGACTTCTGCCACATCGTGGCTCCACTGAGGGGACTTGCTCTGAAAATCAGACCTGAAAGAAACTCCTGGTAGTGAGCAAAATCTTAACTACTCAATTTGTTTTCACTCTATGGAGAAGGGTAAGTTTTAATATCAGAGGATATACATGGGCTCTTGGACAGTAACAAATGGCTTAGCTAAATGACAAGGCTCTAAATGGAGCAATGTTGGAAGATAAAAGGAAGGAGTTCTAGGGGAAAATCACGTGGACAGATCAACAGCAGTGAGCACAAAGCATGAGGACCTGTCGTAGGTTAAGTAGCCAGTTAGTATGAACAAAGCTGAAAGCCTGAGCTGTCTCGTAGCAGTTAGCCAAACTCTGTCTCTCGCCACCCACCGCAGGACTTGTGAAAGGAGCCCCATGGATGGAAAAGTGAAGATGCTAAAAATAAAGGTCATGCATGCTTTCATCCACGTGGGCACCCTCTTATCAAAGCTAACCTGGGTATCATCACCCCTAAATACCCAATCCTTAAACACTCTGGCATAAAAAAAAAGTCCAGCATATGCTAAACTATCAATGTGATATGGTACCGTCTGTTGGAAGGACTTGACAGACAGCTGACTACATCAGTTGCTGCAAGGGCAGTAATTTATCCTACCTGGAAGTAATATGCAATCTTGGGCTCACATACAGTCTTATTTATTAACACGGAATCCAGTACAAGATTGACTTAGGAAAAGGACTTTTCTTGTATCAAAGAACTTGGAGCAGTAAGCACTCTATCATATCACAGTCCTATCACCCGTCACATTTCCTGGGAACTGCAGAACTCATGAAACTTTCTGTAAACCTTTAAGGCTCAAAGTACCAAGTGTGAAGAGAAAAAAAAGTACCACATGTGTGCCCATGATTATTATAGCACTATTCACAATAGCCAAGTTAGGGAGTCAGGTAGGTGCCCCAAAACAGATAACTGAATAGAAAAAAAAAAAAAAACAAACATATATATAGATATATATATAATTTTGCCATAAAGAATGAAATCTGCTATTTGAAGCAAAACGGATGGCAGTAGAGAACATAACATTAAGTGAAATAAGACAGACACAGAAAAATAGCTATCTCATATTCTCTTTCATGTATGAAAATTAAAGTAAGTCGACCTCAAAGGAAAACAGCGATTACTAGAGATTGGGAAGGATACAGGGGCGTGGATTCAATCAGGGCCCTCTGTATGCATGTACAGAAATATCACACTGAAACCCATGAATATGTAAAATGGATATGTTAACAACATAATAAAAACAAAGTACTATCTTGGGAATAACAGCTTAATTTTATAGACTTGTCCTTTAAACTGCACTGTATATGATAAACCAAATAGCCATTTTATTTTTAGTGTCACAAATATTTAGATTATATAGGTTTGGAAACTATGAAACGTAAATAGGATTAATTCTCTAGCCTTCATTTCAAATGACCCAGTGGGAAATTCCCCTTTCCATTCAAGTGTTTGCTTTTTCTGGATCAGAAGTCCTGGTTCCCAAAGATGCAACATTTCTGCCAGGGTAATAGAAATATTCAAGTGAACGTAAAACTATGACCTCCCACTGATGATCGTCGTGGGCTCCTGATGCCAGTGGATCAAAAGACGAAAGGGAAGGGGGAGTTATTTTTAAAAGGAGTTTTTATAGTGAGTAGATTAATCTAGCCAGTGAGTATGCAGTATCTATGATGAGAAACTAGGATTTCTGCTGTATTTTAAGGGCAGAGAGAAATGTTCCTGAACTCGGGATTCTCTGTGTCTGCTGGCTCTCGGGTGCCTGGTGAGGGCAGGAACTGGGCGAGGTGACCAGAAGTCCGGCCCTGCAGGGAAGACGACTGCTTTCATTCCACTGGACAAGCAACCCGCAAAGCAGAAGTTCTGGGCAAGAGTAAGAAAGAAAATGAAAGCAAATGAACATTCATTTTGTTCTTCAAATTGACTCAGTGAGGGGCGCAGCATCTTGTCGAACTGCAGCTGTAGGACATTGTAAATCTTTTCTAAATGTTGTGAGAAGCTAACACCTTGAAGAGTCAGAGATGTGACACAGAGAATTTAAAGCAGGGGACAAGTGGACCTTGGTGATACAAATGAGGGACTGCAGTGTTGTGGGCTCTGCCCATGGCCATCTCCTACCCAAGATGCCACATTCAACTCCCTAGGGCCATTTCTGTACCCAGCAGCGGTGGGCCACAAACACTCGCATCTCTGTGCCTGGGACTTTTTCTCTGGCCGTGTGAGCACATGCCGCCTGTGCAGCCGGCAGGACAGAAATTCCAGAGAGGTAATGGTCATAATTTACTTGACACTCTTCCCAACAAGTTGTGGAGTTGATTCTTCCCCCTCCTGTATCCAGGCTAGCTTTGTGGTTGCACGAGGATGAAGGGTGATGCACGATTTGAGAGGCTAGGTCGGAACTGTCTGTGGCGATTCCACCTTTTTGCTCCCTCTCAGAGCCCTAAGCCAGCTAGGCTCTTTTTCTGTAAGCACCGTATCTGTCCTCCCATGTCATTTTTTTGAAACCCATTATCTCCTTTCTGGCCAATTGTGCTGCTTCTGTCAGAGATCAAGTGTCAACTAATAATCAAGCCTCTTCCTGGGATATCTGTCCTATTCCATTGACCTACCTGTCCCTCCCTGCACTAACACTCAGTTAGTGCTTAGCACTCTTTTCTTATTCCAGAGAATGATCACATATTCATGTTTATATATAAATTTTACAAGTTGGCTGTTATATGAAAGTATTTATTGGGATTTACCACCATCTGTATACAAGAATTCCCTTTTATTCACACCCTTACCAGCACTTGTTTTCTCTTTTAAAAAAATAATGATCCCCCTAACAGGTATGAGGTGATTTCTCACTGTGGTTTTGATTTTCATTCTCCTGATCATTAGTGATGTTGAGCACATTTTTGTTCACCTATTGATCATGTGACATGTATGCTATCTAAGGAGAAATGTCTCTTCAGTCTTTTTACCCATTACTGAATTGGGTTACTTGGATTTTGTTGTTGTTGTTGCTGCTGTTGGTGAGTCATATGACATATTATTGTGGTTTAGATATAAAACGTCCTCCAGGGGTTTCTTGGGTTAAGTGGTGGGGCTTCTGAAAGGTCGAATCACGGGGACACTGAACTCATCAGTGCGTTTATCTGCTGAGGAATTCATAGATGAACAGGCTGTTAGATGGACCTGGTCACAGGAGATGGGTTAGGGGAGGTGCGATGTAGAAGGGTGTATTCTTGTCTCCGGCCCCTTTCTCTCCCTCTGGATCTCTTGCCCTCTCTACTTCTGGCTATCACAAGATGAGTAGATTTCCCATCTCATGCCCTTCTGCCATTGTATTTCTGCCTTGAAGTTAGCCAGCCACCGGCAATGGGTCAACATAAACCTCTCGTCTTGTAAAGTACAAGTGTTGGGTGGTTCCTTGCAGTAACAAGAAGCCTGACCAATACAGATGCCCAAGATTCGATGGAAGAAAAAAGCACCAGAGTAATGAAAAGAAAAGACAGATAGAATGGTAAAGAGGTAGAGAGAGAGAGGTAGAGAGAGAATTTCCTTCTTTCTCTCTCTCTACACACACACATACACACACACATGTGCACATGCTCTCACACACATACACAATTAATTAAAAACTTTCCAAACACAATGCATTTAAATCAACTGAAATCTGACATTATGTATCTCAGGTATAAATAAAATTGTCAAGTAGAACTGCAGGGCCCTGGATATCACAAAAGGTTTCTATGGAAGTGAAGCAAGAAAGGTAAAAACTGGTCAGGTCAATAGTAAAGCCGAAAGAGACTAATGCAACGCATCATGCAATGTTCTGTCCCCAGAAAGATTTGACGATCTGGGTGAGAGTCATTTGGCTGTGTGGAAATTAAATCATGCCACCAACAAAGTTCCCATTTGGAGAGATTTTCAGAACACATAAACTGCAGAAGGTACATACGCTCTCCACAAAATTTGGGAAGGTTTGAAATATACAGTCCATGTTCCAAAGTCATTATGCGGCAAAATAGCAGGTTTTGCTCCATGATATCTGAAACCTTTCAAACTGAGCACAGACAAAGTTTCGCAAGGTGGTCCAGCGGCATCAGAAGGCTCAATGTCTTTGGAACCTGGGAAAGAATTTCAAAGATTTATTCAACAAACTGTTGAATGTTCTTGAATTAAAAATTTCTCAGCTCACAAAAGACTGAATAGTCTTGAGACTAACCTTGGAAATACTGCTAAAAAGTATTTTTTGGAAAAGTTGCCAATAGAAGACTGTCCACTTAGATCTAAAATCGATGATAGATAGACAGATAGACAGGCAGACAGACAGATAGATGTAACTTTCTAATGTTGTACAGTCAAGGTGTGGCTAATGTTACACAGTGTGTTAGATGTGTTCGTTCATTAGCTGACACTTTTTTGGGGGGGTCCCGGGGATCGAACTCAGGGCCTTGCGCTTGTCAGGCAAGCTCTCTACTGCTGAGCTGAATCCCCAAGCTCTAGCTGGCACGTTGGATAAAACATCTCAAGAATCAGAATTAAGACAAAAAGATATCATTCATTAGAAAGAAGGCAACTGCAAAGTTCACCAAGAACATTTACAGGAAGTTTTCAGAGGGAAATAATCAGAGATTTTAGAAATGCAGAGACTCAGTTCGGAGAAGTGGACAGACTCGCAGACTCTGGAATCCCTCTGTCTTGATTCCGATCACATCTCCACACCCACTGCTGCTTCACTTCAGGAGGATTATTTAAATTCTTGAAACTTCTGTTTCCTAATCTGTAAAATGGTGAAAGTTATGTAACCTAAACTGTTGTAAAGGAACAAATAGGATAATAACCCTGAAGCACTTAGAACATTACCTGGCATGGAGGAGGCACTATGCTAAGGAAATTCTCCTTAAAAAAGAAAAAAAGGAAGGCTATAAGGCTGGACTGAAAGCAGAGGCTGAGACAGTCGGATGAGGACTCCAAATCCCATGGGTATTAAAGCCAGGAATCATATATCTGCAGCTCCAGGAACATCACAAGTACGCCCCTAGGATTCATAATTTGCCTAATAAGAAGTGGATTAAGGGATTCAGTCAGGAAGGATGGCCAGTTCAGAAGGGGCACTGTTATACCTCTACATATCTTCGGGGGAAATACTTTGATAACTGCCTAGGGTGACGGACAGCGGGAAATAATTCACTGCTGCCCGATCCCCAGAGAGCCTGACCAAAGCACTGTGGATGGTAGATGAATGAGGGTGGGACCGGCAGGCCCATGTAGCCACCAAGCTGCTGTTGCCTTGTGTGCACTGTGCCTACATGGAGCAGAATTGCTCAAGGTGATGGAGAGGAGAAAGTTCAAGATCCAGGAAGAACATTACCCTTTTCTCTCCTCTCTCACAAGCCTTGTTCTCTTCTCTTCACAAATGCTATTATAAGTTATAAAGAATATTTGTTCAATAAAATTCCAAATTATAGGAATTGAAAATTTAGCTCGTGAGGTACAGTGCTTGCCTAGCAAATACAAGGCCCTGAGTTCGATCCCTGGCATCCCCCCACACACAAAAAAAATTCCAAATTATCACACCACACTTTCCAGGATTCTCTTCTATCCTGGTTTGCTTTTGACCATGTAATAAGCACACTTCCCTGGGGCTAGCTCTCACCCTGTTGCCTTTGTCAGACTTCCTGCTATTTCTGGGTTTGTACTTTGTGAACTAGAGGGAAAGGAAAGGCAGAGATGGAACACATGGAAAATGAACCAGAAGACTTAAAACTTACCTCACTTAAAAGAAATTTACTGGGATGAGAAATGGAGTAAAGGATTCAAGTATTTCAAAGCTCTGTGTCTATATTGGCACAACCGGGCTCATTATTTTCCCCAATGATGGTAACTTACTGCACTTATGTTCCATGAAAAACCAAGATTCGGAAGTTGGAAGACTGTCTTGATGTTTGAATTTTTCATTCTCTGTCCTCTAAATCAGAGAATGGCACCTTGAGGACAGAAGAAATACTGGTCTGCCACCATGCAGGATCCAAGAGCAGGACAATGTCCCTCAGGAGCATCCAGCAGCCTCACCGTGGTGATGGGGTGAGGGCGGCCTCTTGGGGCTACTTCAAAAGAGGTTCAAATATCCTTAGCATTCCTAAGCCAAATACATCAGCTGCAGAAAGTTAGGTATCATGTGGTTTTACTTATATGACAAACCCAAAGTTTAAATAATTCGAAGGACAGAAGAAAAGATAAATAATAAAAAGCAGATCCTCTTTCAAATGGGAAGGGGATCTGGAGATAGAAGGAGAGAGAAAGGAGGGGAGGGGAAGAAGAAGTAAAAAGGAGTAAGATGCAATATGTATATGAACCGATTCCCCATGATGAATCTATTACTTGTGTATCACAAGTATGTACTAGAAAACCCTTTGCATTTGCGCTTCATATATATATTCCCTAACATTAGACATCCTCCTTTTAATTTTTATTTTTATTAGTACATGTTTGGAGTACATAATGATACAAAACACATCTTAATTTTTTATGTTCCCTTCTCTGCCGTTCTCCTTTCCCTCCGTCTCCTGGTCTCCTTCCAATTTGCAAAAGATCTATCTAGTAATTCTCTACCGGGAGTATAATCTATGTCCGCATTTATCATCAATTACTCAATAAAGCAAAGAACTAGCTATTTATTAAAAACCAAAGCCAAAACAAACTTCCCTGTGGCTACTCATTAAACATTTTTATAGTATTACTCCAAAGTAATATTTCTACTATTACTAGAAAATTGAAAGTCCACATAGAGCCCCCGAACTTCAGCTTCTTTGTGCATAAAATTGAAATGTGGCAGCACAAAAAGAGATTTTTAAAGTCCATTTTGCAAAGTACCACAGTTCTTTGGTAGGTGCTTCCATTACCAGAGCACAGGGACTGGCCCCCAGAACTCTCAACCAAAACAGCTCTCTTTGTGCCAATTCTCATATGGTAAGATTAAGGCTTCATTTACTAGCAGGCTCTCACCGCAGAAAAACAAAGTTTGAAAATATTAGACTAAAAGATCCCTACGGCTCTGTCCAGTCTGGGTATTCTTTACTCCCATTAATTAACTGCAGACTGTTTAACTAGAGAACAAAGACTAAGGCCTGACTTTATTCATGTTTCCAACAGTGTGAACGGTTTCACGAAAGGAAAGCTTATTGGCCCTCTCATGTCCAGAGGGGGCCGAGATGAAAGACACAGGCTTAGTTGTAAAAAGGCACGCTTCCATTTCAAGTGAAGGCAGAGTCTTGTGACCATCACAATGAGGAGCAAGGAAATGGAGTAGATAATTACCAGCCCAGGAGAATTAGGAAACTTTTCTTCTGTTGTGGACTCAATTAGCTGGAGAAGTGCATCCCAGCCACATGATGAGAGAAGTCAATAACTTTTAAGGAACTGGTAGGGGACCAAGATCACTCATAACTGATGCAAGGATCAATCTAAAATATAACTTCAGAGGAGACTCACTGCAGTCTGATCTTTCTGTGGCATCCATTAAGGCTGTCTGGATGCAAAGAACTTGGGCACACTTGCTCTATTTGTACAGTGGGACGAGGCAGAGGTTCTGGACCTTGCTTGCTAAAATCACTTAGAGGATATTTAAAAAAAAAAAAAAAAAACACTTGAACTTTGGTCCATCCTGGACCACTTGGGTGAGAATCTTTGTGACTTGTTTGTGAGAGGGAGATCATAGGGCTACCACCGTTCAAGGACAGACTCTCTCAAGTGAGGAGAGAAGGCTTCGGCATTATTGTATTCAAGAGCAATTGTCTCAGATGTGAGCTGCAGGGAATGCTGCGGAAGGAGAATGCTGTGGGAGAGGGGTGCGCTGGGAAGGAGAAAATGGAACGAGGCTGATTCAGTTTACACTTGGGGAAGCTCGTGGGGGAAAAGTAGGAGGTATAGGAAAGAATATCAGGAAATAAGACAGGAAATCGCCCTTGGTAGGATAATAAAAATCTGCTGTGAAGAAATTATTGCATTAGAGAGTAGCAATGGCGTGAGAACAAGAATTTAAAGAGACGGGGAAATGGAAGGAAAGAGAAAAGCATTGTTGCTGCAGAAGGAACCAAGTATTAGGAGTTAAAGCAGCAGACAGGCAAAGAGGAAGACCAGCGGGGATGGGGATGAAAGCCGTCACAAACCTGCGAGGCTGACCTCGAAGGAAGGAGGCAGAGCCCGCCCTTGGATCAACCAGTGAGTGAGACTTGTTAAAAACAAAGACAAGGGTTAGAGATCTCCTCGGGAACCAAGACCTGCCAATATAACCTGTTGAATCACAGGAGTTTAGAGGGCCCACTAAGAATAGACGGACGGTGCAGAAGGGGCAGCTGCCATGGACTCACTGGAGAGGAGGGAGGTGGACAAGTCTAAATGCTCCTTAAGGTAAAATGCTTGAGGGAGCCAAAGTCTCAGGAAGGAGCTGCATTCTCAAGCTCTTAATGTTCCGCAATAAATGTAACCTTGACCATTCCTCAAGAGCTTCAGGCTCCTCCTGTAAGCCAACCTTTACAAATATGGAAAAGTCAGGAGGGGGGCTAAGGATTCATTGGTTCTGTTTTCTAGGGAAAATGCTTACCTCGAGGCTGCTGAAACTCCTTCTCAAGCAAAAGCTTTGATTATTCTCCCTGGAATGTTCTTAAAAATTGGAAGCTTATAGATAAAATGTCATTTTGAGCCACCATTAGCCTTATTTTTAGCCTTAAACACTGGAGTTTTTTGGAAATACTCAGAAATGGAAACAG
Source organism: Hystrix cristata (assembly GCA_004026905.1). Lineage (NCBI taxonomy): Eukaryota > Metazoa > Chordata > Mammalia > Rodentia > Hystricidae > Hystrix > Hystrix cristata. Next base: position 90,600 of record PVJO010003766.1, on the reverse strand, counting down.
TGTGAGCTGAGATTCAGCTTGGTTTCCTCCTGGGAGTAGCCACCTCCTTCTCGTTAGCCCTGATGGACACTTCCTGTCACCTACCTGTCGATCATTCTTCACACTAGCTATTTCTGTCTCTTATCACACCAGGCAGGACTGAGATCTCCAACATGCAGATTCTTGTCCTGATCTCCAACCGATGAACTTCAGAGCATCTTACGGATGAGAGAAAACAGATGTGCTGGTTACCCTTAAGTATGAACCTGACTGGAGTAAGAGACGCCTGGAGAGGTGATGGGGCCATCACACTCAGGTGTGGATTCATTCAGAAGGCTCCTAGGCGTGTGTGCTGTTAGGAGTTAGGGTGTTCTTAGAGGAGGTTGGTGACTGGTGTTCAGCCTCTGGAGGCCTTTGTGTCACTCACTAGCACTCTTCCCCTCGGCTCTGCTTCCCAGCTGCCATGAACTGAGCAGGTTTTCTCCACCACACCCTTCCACCATGATGTTTCCACCTGGGAGCCAATCCGCCAGGCCCGGAAACCCTGAAAACTCCTCTCCTTCACGTTATTGGCGTCAAGTATTTTGAACCAGCAATGGCAAAGCTGACTAATACAGTATGTGTATGTTAGCACACACCCATACACACGCCTTCTTCTAGAAACAGCACCCACAGAGTTTAAGATTCCTAAGTAGCTTTAGTGGCCATTGTTTTAGTTAGTAACGCTGTCTACATTTGGCCTGAGTGTTATCTAGATACTATTTTACAAGAAAAATAAACCCCCATATTGTAAAGAAAATACACACTGATTAAAATAAGTTAAGAAGTGGACACATTGACTTCATGTGCCCATGAAAACAAAGGCTTCTCCTACTAGACGTGAGGCAATATTCATGATTTTTATATTTTGGCCCTCTTTATCTTTTTCTTTCAGAGAAGAGTTTCTTGGCAACAGAACTGGTCATAAGACTTCCTCAGCATTGTCAATAACATTTTTCATTTTTACCTGAAATTTGAGCATGAAATTTTTCTCTATTAAGAGGCCTAATACTATTAAGAGGGGCTGACAGACAAAACTCTTGAGCCAAGTATAATGTATGAGAGAAACAAATATAACTGTTAAACAAAATTTAAAAACATTCTCAAATTGAATAATGTTCTTTCTCTTGGTCTTTCAGGGCCATTGTGAGGTAATGTTAAATGTAAGTTTCTTTACCATAATAAACTTCTAGATTTGAAGTATTTTCTTTTCCCCATAAACATTATATCCCCACTTTTCAATGACAGGACAGAGGAGGGCAACAATGCCGGAAGTGGATGGAGTGGAGCCCAACAATGTAAGCATAGAAGCTTTAAAATACTCCATGGTAACTCAGACATCAAGGACAGCTCAAATGCGAGGTTTGCTATCTGGGCTTTTGTTGGAGTCATTACGATTTTCCAATACCACCAGTTTTCTTAAAAAGAACTGTGATCCATAAATAAGGTGATACAGCCTTTCTGCAGGACTAGGTGTGATGGGCCGATATGGTCAGTCTGAACAGAAACGCCCAGCTGAACTGAGTTGTTGTGGTTCTGAGTGTAGAAGATCCACCTGAGGATTGCTGCAGACACAACATAAAGGAGAACAGGAGCAGAAGCTAGGGGCTGGCTGTTTCGCAGGAGAAGCTCTGCTGTGGCTGGTTCTCCCTCAGGGGACTCAGCTGTTCGCATCACAGAAGGAGCTCCAAGTCTTGCTGTTGTCAGGCATGACTGTTTGCTGTGGGGAGCTCTGGTCTTCATCTCTGCTGCAAGCATCGTATCCTGGCTCCAGTATAGATTCCTTCAGCCATTTAGTGCAGACATGGACGTACATGGGACAGTGCTGTGGGCTCCCAGCCCTTGATTGGATCTTTTGGGTCTCCAGTGCATAGATAGACATTCGGCACTCTTCCTGCATCTGACTTAGGGGTGAATGTTGTAACCTGTAAATGTCCTGTATTAAATCTGCTCTCTTGCAAACTATCGGCTCCAGAAAGGTAACTAACACACTAGAAAAAAGCAAACATTTCTACATCTCACTCTAAGAATATTCCACATAAACCAACTTGGGAGAATTTACCCTGATTCAATCAACTCATGCTAGTAACCATGTAGAATGTCCTCTGGGTAGATCAGATGAGGAAATCTAATAATAATAAGTCTTGTCCACATTTATTACCTTAATAGAAATTAGATATTAAGTGTAACTGGACATATCTCTGTAGAATTTTCCCTGTCTTCTTGATATTTGGGGTATGATAAAGCTATATTTGCATTCTTAGAACAAACCATGCTTGGGCGATGTGACTGCATCGAATGGCACCCCCTTTGTGTGCAGCACTTGGGATTAAACCCAGGGCCTGCACACTGAACTACATCCCCAGCTCTTTCTTATTTTCTACCTTGAGATAGGATCTTGCAAAATTACCAAGGCTGAACTCAAAATACTGCTGCCTCAGCCTCCCAGAGTGTTGGGCTCACATGCATGGCCCATCACGCCCAGCTGAATAACACATATTTTCAATCTTAACCTGCTGACTAGGTTCCTAACTTTACTTTGCAAAGCCATCTCCTTTTCAAAACTGCTAACATTTTACTTTTGGTCTAAGTTTGCCAACTCCTATCTTTTCCAAAGGGAGGAAATTAGAAGCAATATTGTCATATTTTGAATTCTAACTTGTAATCGAGAGGTGATTTTTTTTTTTTTTTGGCATCTTCCTGATTTGGCAGTAAGAATCAAGAACAGCTGAGAATGCCTCACATTATGTTCCCAAACCTTCTTTCTCCCCAATTCTAAGTTTCCCCTGTGGTTCTCTGTGTCCTTCTCAGTCCCCAACCTTTCTTAGGATTCTCCCTTCCAGATAAGTAACCCCTAACCCCAGGCTCTTATGAGTGCTAAAAATTATGCTTTGGGAAGCAGTAGAATTGAATTCTCTGTCTCCCCCTTATACTGCTATGAGGGAAAGTTCAGCTTGGTTCCTCTGAGTGTTTCAACTCCATTTCTATCAATGGTGGCCTCAGTAATTCATATCTAATTTTTAAGGCAAGTATGTCAATACCATTACTTTGGTCAACCATACAATCTGGGATTGAATATACTGTCTTTCAAATAATAACTCTGATTCTATTCCTCATGAAAGAACCCTATTGTGAAAGATTCACATGCAGGCCCAGTTCCTACTGCAACGGTCAGGCATTCACTGACACCTCTTCATGGAGCCTTCTGGGACGAATAGAATAGCTCATAACATCTCTGACACCCAAGGGTCCTTTTCCTTGCCAGTGTGGTCCAGTGGAATGTTTTATCCCTCCTAAGGTGAGGGTAAGCTGGCGAAGGGAGGCAGGCCAGGAAGTCCTCGGGCCTCTCAACACCGAGCAGCGGCTGACTGGACGAATGCCCTGGGACTTTCCTGTTCTTCGTGATGTAGACAGCTCTCCTACCCATCACCTCCCACCTCTGCAGACTCTGCCTCTGTGGCAGTGTGCTCCACGTACCTCTTCTGTCCTTCCAAGTTTATAAGGTATGCCACAGGCTTGGGGTCAAGATATAAGAGGACCAAGGAGAACATAAGAGTTGTACTCATCCTCCCAGGCAGGTGAGAATTTCTTGGCTTCACTCTAAGGTACATTTTAAAAACTTTGACTTGAGCATCTTTAACTGGGATTCAAGCTCGGCTTCAGTCCTTGCCGGGGAACTGTGCCCTTGTGCTTCACCAAGGAGCACAATTCTCGCCCATCAAATGAACTAAAAATACCTTCTGTAGATAAAGAAAGATAAAGAACCCTGCTCTTCCAGAATCACGCCAAAGACGCCGTCGTCTAGAAAACTGCACTTTGCCAATCATTGATTGCATAACAGCTCAGTCAGTTTAGTCATTGTAAGAGTCTTCACATGCACATCGTTCATACGGAAGAAAATTCTCCTGGAAGGTGTTCGTGGAGAGCAGAGTTCCAAATCACTCCGTGGTTACTCGAAGCTCTTGTAGTATGTGGATATTGCTTCAAGATGTGCCAAGTACCAGTTAATTTTCTAAATGATGTATGAAAATCTTAGTTATAGAGTAACTTTTATTCACGATTCGCTTCAAAAATTCTGATCTTCGTGCCCTGTGACTGTTATTTTAACCTTAAAATGGTGAGCTTGGACTTTCTCAGATGCCGGTTATCATTCAGAAGTCACTTGAAAGCCAATGGCGTTAACATATTCAGCATTATGAATTAGCATTCCTCACACTTGATTTGTAAAAAGACTTCTGAGTAGCGTTTCCCTTGGATGGCCTGAACATTCCGTTCAGACGATCTAGTTCTCACCATGCAAGTGTCCAGACATACTTACTCAGGGTGCTTCTTCTCCTTTCACTCGATACTGAGTGCAGATTTGGAGGCACACTGCTGAATAACTGCTGTTCTCTGTCAACAGGTGAGGAGGGCTGTCACATTGGTGAACCTCGAGCTCCCCCAGCAGCGTCACCGGCTGCAGACTTGATGGAAGCTCCCTCTTTGCCTTTCCAAGTCCACTCTGTGGCTCTCCATGGCTCAAACTACTGTATTCAAGAAGATACCACCTTTGAACAAGGGCAAGAATTTTCACTAATGAACAGAAGTCCCTGGTGATTTCATCCCTAAAAGCCCACTGACAGGCGACTTGTGGATCTCAGAGATTTTTGTTCCACTAAAACGCTGCCTCTGAAGGGCAAGATTTATTCACTTCCTTTACTGCCGGTAACTCACCTCGATTTCTTTCTGAGTATAAGTGTTTGCCATTAACTTGCTGCTCATCTTCCCAAGTTCTCCAGTAGAGACCTCTATCTCTCCTTCCTGTGCAGGTTGTACAGGCTCTTAGAACAATTCAGCGAATTCATGTTAGAAAACATCTTTTTGCCTGGAAAGAGTAAAACAGCCTGCCAGAATGCTGTGCCTTAATAGAAAACAGTGCAAAATCTCCCGAGACTTTATGCAAACTTCTTGACAAATAAGGAGCTGTGGGCAAACCGCCAGTCCAATGGAATTCAATTCATATTTTTATTTCTTGGCACTTTTTTGGCTACATGAACACAATAATTACTCATTCTCTTGCCTCAGCACATAAAAACTGACATGCTATGCTTGCATTAAAGCCCTGTTAAATATTTCTTAATGATGTTCTAACTTGTAAGATTTCATTTTTATTATTATGCAAGTGTCATAAAACATCCATTTCTTTAATTGGCAATAACAATAACAAGGCATACTGCAATTGTAGCTGTGCGCCTGTATGTGTGGATGGATGATGACTGTCTCCGAATGTCTTTCTTGTCATCTGCTGAGCAACTAGGAAGCCAGATTCGTGCTCTCTGGATTCCAGTGACCTATCAGACACATGGGCAGAAAAACAACTTCTAAAAATAGATATATTCTACTTTCCCTATTCCTTGATGCCACCCAAACGACCTACAACTAGTTCAGGGATCTAAGTACAATTAGCAAAAAAAGCAAAGCAAAGTAAAACCCTTTGTAGTTCTATTTCCAAAGTCCCCTAGATGTCAGATAACAGACTGACACAAGAACCCTGTTCTATTATGAGCCAAATACCTTACAGAGGCCTTTCAACAGAAACATCTTCAAATTCAAATGGGCCCTTTTACTTGTACTCGGCTTCATTCAATCTGGAGTATTTCTTTGCAAAAAAGACATGTCCCAGATTTACCTTAGACAAGAAAAATTGTACCATTAGCCCTCTAAAATTGTGACTATTCTTTTGCATTTTCTGCTGAGCCTATCGGAGGCCCTGCTAGAATTTTAGATTAGTTTCAGGGCATGATGAATATGCACTGATGTTCCTGCAGCTCTTTCCTTACGTGACCAGGAGTTTTTAGAGTTCCTGACCTTTGAGACCTATGCTTTCCCTGGAATATCATGATAAAATTATGAAAGAATATTTATTAGTTGATGATTACCTTAAGATCGTACGTGTGGCAAATGGGAACTTCTTTCTCAAACAAGTTTTGGGAGCAGATGTTTACAGTCAATTCTTGTAGGAGCCCCATGATTTTTTTATTTCTAACCTGGGGTGCAAGAGCATCTTTCCCAGAACCAGGTGTTTCTGCCCCCACTTTTTTCAATAGGTAGAAGACCGATTTATTTCTTATCTATAATTTTTCTACATACTTCATTCTTAGATTGTAAATACTCCGTATAATTAAGTACATAGCCATTTTAAGACCAAAGTGGTATGAAAGTTAAAAGTTATCCTGTGTTCATAGTTGGCTGAGAAGAGTCTGCTTTCCAGATCTGTAAAGCTTTTTATTTTTTTATTTTTATTTTTTACTTTTGGGTCCTGGGGATTGAACTCAAGGCCTCATGCTTGCTAGGCAAGCACTCTACCACTTGAGCTAAATCCCCAACCCCCTGTAAAGCTTTTTAGTCGTTAACAAAAACAGCAAGCTCTATACCCCATACCATCATTGCTCCTTATGCCACTCAAGTGGTAGATTTGTTGGTGGCTTCCTTTCTACCTCTGTTTCATCCTAATCCACAAAGTGTTGAGTGCGGCAAGGACAGAAATTCTTATAAATACCCTATTACAGTCCACTGAGGCCATCGAGTGGTCTCACGTCTGTATCCATCCCTGGGTTTCTGTCTATTCCTGGTTTCTGCTTCTGAGTATCACTTCTGCTTTAATGCAGATGACCCTCAAAAGTGTAAATAGGGGCTTGGCATGTGGTTGGAAGGAGAGAGCGTGCCTAGCACGCACAGGATCCTAGTCTTATCTCCTGTAACACACACACACACACACATACACACACACACACACACACACACACACAAAATACAGACAGAGAGAGGTACTTGAACACAGATATTTTCCTTGAGAATTGATGCCAAAGTAAGTGACTGAGAAATAAGAAAAGAAGTAATGAGGAAAACCTAATGGAAGAAAGTGTTTCTAAGGTGATCAATATGAACAATGAGGTGATTAATCCCATAAGAATCTCACGAGATTGATAGAGTACAGTTTTACTGTAGGACCCTGGAGCATCAATACGCAGATTTGTGTCTCTAGCTGGTGAAAGATTCACCGCATGCATCACCCCACACTTCCGGGCTGTCCTAGCCTGGGTGCCCAGCAAGATGACTTTGTTGGCAGGCTCTGAAACAAAAAGCAGGAAGGTGTGAGGCATATACCTGAGGCAATGAGCAATCACCCTTGATAAGGAATGAATCTGAGCATTCACGACTGTATTCAGCTGCGAAGTTGGGTGGATAGAAAGGACACAAAAAGGAACACCAGGATTTTCCATACCAACAGAATGTAAACGTAGTAAAGGAGGAGCTTGTGCCTGTTGGAGGAATAAAAATTTCACAACTTTTTCCATACTGGGGATTTTTCTGTGGACACTTATGGGCAACATGGTCCTTAAGTCTGTGGATGAATCCTCTAAGGCTGAGGTAGTCCAAGCATGAGGATAAGGCTTTAGCTATCAAGATGAAACAAATGAAAGAGGTTAAGTATGAATGTTGAATTTAAATTTCATTTATTTGGTTCACTGAACGTTTCAAGTTTTATAAATATCAATTCACAGTTGTCTGCTCACTGTGAGAAACAGCAATAATGGTCAAATTCAAAGTTGCCCATCCAAAGAAGACTTACAAATATTCAATGAGTGTCTGAAGACATGTACAACATCATTAATCAGCAGGGAAATGTAAATCAAAATGCAATGAGATCTCATCTCATACATGTTAGGATGACTATTATAACAAGACACAAGTTTTGATGAGGCTGTGAGCAAACAGGAACTCACATATGCTGTTGGTAGGAATGTAACGTGATGAAGCAACTATAGAAAACAATGTGGAAGTCACTCAACAAAATGAAAAGTGGAGCTGCTACATTATCTAGCGATCCAAAAAGTTGAACTCGGGATGTGTACCACCATGTTCATTGCAGCATTATGCACAAGAGCCAAGATATATAGATGCATGCGTACATATGTATGTGTGCATGAGTTCATATTCCCACCAGTTCTATATTCCCACCAACAATGCAGAAGGGTTCTGTCTCCCTGCAGTCTTACCAGCATTTGTTATTATTTGATTTCGTAGATCTTACTCTTACTGTACAAAAAAATGGTAACTTGAGGTGATCGTGTTCATTAACTTGATTATAGTAACCATTTCACAATGTTTTCATGTCAAAATATCATACACTAGCAAAGATATAATTTTTGTCAATTGTATCACAGTAAATTGAAACAATAAACTCTAATTTTTTTTCAATATATCAGTTTATCAAACTGCAAAATTATCTCAAATCTACAGTGACAGCCTTCCATGATTTGGGGTCCAAGATGAAGATGTCTAGCTAGAGTGGATGATGTGGTTGCCTTGACTGGTCATGATGAAGCTTTTTGACTATGACTTGCTTAATCTCAGGTCTAAAAAACAAAATTCTTCTCATTTCCAGTCTTGTCATTCTTTTCTACATTCTACAGAGGGAAGCAGGGAGAGAGAGAGACAGAGAGAGCTCTGAGAAAAAGGAAATATAGAGGTAATCTTTCAATATTTTGTCTACCAATATTCCAACTGAAAGTGCTAAAATTTTCCAATCTTCTCAGTAAAAGAATCTGACATAAAAACTGCAACTAAAATGGGCTTATCCTGGCACTATTACTCCAGATCTGGGCCCCTTTATTAATCGCCTTTAGCCATCTTTACTGCTCCCCATCTGTCTTCTCTCTACCAATCTACAGCTGTGTCATTTTTAGAGTGATACTATTGGTCATACAATATTTACAACTTTTGAGTTAGTGAAAGGATGTGGCTTTATCCTGCTTGGAATTTTTCAAGGCAGCTCTACCTAAAAAATGGTGTGGGAAGATGCTCTCATTGAGTGGGACAACAATCCTGGTTCTGATTTAAATAGACTATTCAGAGTGTTGAATGTGTCACCAAAACAGAACACAGATCAGTCCTGAAATGCCTATCCAATGTATATCCTAAATTATTTTATATTTTCTGATTCTTCTTGTAAATGACAGAGAAAAGTAAGGAAACACATCGTACCTCTATTTTTAATGAAGCAATGTGATTAGCAGAGTGTTATATTGAAAGTATTTTCTCAATTAAATTTTTCAAAAATACAAGAAGTATCAGTAAACACTAAAAAGAATTTAGATAAATAATTTTAATGTAGGAAAAACCCCACACACTACAACAAAACTTGAGATGATTTAAAAGGTAGATACTGAAAACATACTAATAAAAAATAAATTGGAACAAAAATTAAAACAAATAATAGATTATGTAATGAACCTATGGAATCATCTATGACAGAACCAAGCAAAAATAACTTAAGTGAAAAAACTTGACTAAGTGAAAAAAATTGAATTCAAATGAAATATTGAACCAAATTTAAATGTTGCAGTAAATTTAACACCGTTTAACTAACGTTAACACAACAAGCAAGTATAGAAACTGCATAGATGACATTAGACTAAATGAAATCATAAAGGAGAAAAATCTTAGCTGCTTTCCAGGTGCAAGAAGAGGAAGTCACCCATCTGATGTGCTTCAAGCCTGGTCTAAGCAGCTCAACTGGGCCCCAATAGAACGGCCCCCACACCCACCCCGCCCCTGGTGGTTGTGAACATGCACGTGGCTCCCTCTGTGGTCTTCCCAAGAGCCTTTGGGTGAGCACACCAGACAGGCGTCACCTAGCAGCTGCCAGCAAAATGCAAGACAATTTCAGTTTGGGGCATGCTCCATCACTTAGCCTGGAGGAGTCCAGTAAATTCATACAAAGCTGGCATGAAACTTTCTTGGTCGGATATGTTCACCAGAAGGAGAACTCCAATTAGAGCCCATGGCCGCCAGTACTTTCAAGTCCAGCATCTCTCTTTTGGAGGGGGAGCGATATGGAAGATTGAACCCAGGGCCTTCCCACCGAGCTCCACACCCAGTCCATTTTTTAATTTTTAATTTTGAGCCAGGGTCTCACTGAGTTGCTAAATTGCCCAGCCTGGGCTCAAACCTGTGATCCTCCTGCCTCAGCCTGCTGGAGAGCTGTAATTACCATGCCAGTCTCAGCTTAAAATCTTGCAGCAGAGAAAGCAAGGAGAAAAAGTAGAAAAGAAACTTTAGTGGTTTCCACAGGAAGGAGGGGCAGGGCAGAGAAAGCTGACTTAGAATGGGTTGGTTTGAATAATTTCCACAGCCTGCGGGCATCAGCGCTCTCTCTAGTTGTCTGCTGGTACTGGACTTGGTATGACCAGAGCAGGAGAACCAGATCTTGGCGCCTGAACACAAGACCCCTGCGAGCCCAACAGTGCCGGTGGTCATGGCCCACATTGGTTAGGTGGTTCATCCTGATTCGTTAGTCTGTATGAAAGGCCCAGCTCCTGGATGAGTTGTTCTCTGTCTCAAGGAATTGGCCCAGTCTCTCCTGCAAGCCCCAGATTTCAAAATATTAAAAGATAATTCATACTTATTACAGAGACAAAGCAGAGAAATAACCCAAGATTCCCTAAGAAACTTTTCTTCCACCAACACGGGCACCAGCCAGCCAAGAGGCCAATTGGATGCATCCTCTCAAATGCACTTTCTACTCTTCAGGTACACACATCACTCCCCTACTCCCAGGTGGTGCAAACTAGGTCAAATATGAAGGTCGATTTTAGAGACGGGGTCATCCGGGGCCTGGACCTGCCTCTCTTCCTGCCTTCAGTTCTTCTCGCCTCCTAGGCTGCCCGACCCACTTTCCTCTGGTCACAGTCCTGCTAGGTGTCAAAGGGTCCACTGGGCAGCCCAGGGCTGCCACTCTTCAGGGCCAGGATGTGGTCTCCCGGGCGCCGCTGAGGTCGCTGAGGATGATGGAGCCATCCGCAAAGCTGGATCATCTTGCCTGCATGGGGCTGTGGGTCTGGCAGAGCTGTCTGCATAGAAAAGGCTTTCTGGGAGTCCCTTCTCTGTCGCAGTTATAACAGAAAAGTCGCAATCTCTCACAGTGAACTTTACAAAGAACTCCTTAATGCTGTGTCACTAAGCAACATAAATCCCCCTGAATTAGGGGAAGGCTGTGATGTCTAAAAACCACACGAGTTGGATAAACCTGGAGTTCTATCACTACTTACCATCCAAAGAAATGACCAGTGTTTTGCCAATATTAAATATTTTTATAAAGAAGATTTGTAAATAAAGCCAAATATGGAAAAGAAGGGATGGATTTTTAAAAATAACTAGAGTGGGAAAACTCTGTAAGAAAGAAACAAAACCAGGTTGCCCTAAAATGAAAGATTGACCTCTGTCAGACATGAGCCAGAAAAAATTAAAATCATAAATAAAGCCAATCCAGGCAATGTCTGAAGAAAGCATCTGCTGAAAAAGAACTTTGCAGGTTGGATTGCGGAGGTGGAGTCTAAAGGAGGAGGAAGATAAAGTGTATAGTAAAAGCTTGATAAACCAAAGACTCTGCGGAGCCCAGAAGAAGCCACCTACCAGCGAGGCAGAGGGGTCCATAAGAAAGACATAAGACTGGGCGCTTCGTGTCTAGGTACGACCAGCTGAGGAAAGCCAGCGAGAACACTGTAGCTCTGTAGAGACTTGCTTAGAATGCCGAGGGAAGTAACATCTCTGTTTGCCAATGGCGTGAAAATCCTAAATATGGGACTAATAAATATATTTAGCAAAGCTGCAGGATACAAATCAACCTACAAAACTCAGTTTCATTTCTATACACTAACAATGAACAATCTGAAAAGGAAATTGTGTAGGCAATCCCATTTACAATAGTACCAAAAAATAATAAGGTACTTAGGAAGAAACCTAAGCAAAGAGATGAAAGACTCATGAGTATGAGTCACGTTGGTGAGTTTTACAAGCATACTCATTTTGAGTTTCGGTATCACATTTCGATAATTCTTGTACTATTTCAAATGTCTTCATTATTATATCTATTATGGTGATTTGTTATTGTATTAGTTACCTTTCTAGAGTCAATGGTTTGTAAGAGGACAGATTTAATACAGGACAAATACAAGTTACAATATTCACACACACACAAACCAAATGCAGAAAGAGTACCAAAAGTCTATCTATGCACCGGAGACTGGAAAGATCCAGTCAAGGGCTGGGGGCCCACAACACTACCCCCTGTATGTCCATGTCTACACTAAATGGCTGAAGAAATCTATACTGGAACCAGGATGCCACGCTTGCGGCGGAGATGAAGACCAGAGCTCCTCTGAAGCAAACAGCAGCCATCCTCAATGACAGCAAGGCCCCGAGGTCCTTCTGTGACAAGGACAGCCAAATTCTCTTCTGGAGAACCAGCCACAACAGAGCTTCTTCTGGGAAATAGCTGGCCACTATCGTCTGCTCCTGTTCTCCTTTATGTTGTATCATCAGCAATCCTCAGGTGGCTTGTCTATGCCCAAAACCACACCAGCTCAGTCCAGATGGGTGTTCCTACTCAAGTTGACTCTATCAGTCTACCACAGTGATCAGCGATGTTTGCTGTTCCCATCGTGATTGTTCCAGGAATCACGTGATTGGGGTTCCAGGAACCTCACCCATATAAGCTGACAAATTTAATTTAAAATTGTTATGTATCCCCACCAACCAGCCACTCCTCCATCTGTCTTCCTCTCTTTAGCCTCCCATATTTCCAGAGACATGGCAATATTGAAGTTAGGCCTATAAATGGCTCCATAATGGCCTCTTAAAGTTGGAATGAAATGAAGAATCGTATTTCTCTAGCTTTAAGTCAAAGACTAGCAATGATTAAACTGAGGAAAGAATATCGAAAGCCAAGATAGACCAAAAGGTAGACATCTTGCACCAAGCAATTAGCCAGGTTGTACAAGCAAAGAAAAAGTTGTTAAAGAGATGAATAGCGCTACTCCAGTGAACACAAAAATTATGAGAAAGCAAAACTGCCTTACAACTAATATGGAAAATGTTTTATTGGTCTGGATTAAAAAATCAAACCAGCCATAAAATTCCTTTATGCCAATGCTCAAACCAAGATCCTAACTTTGTTCAATTCAGTGAAGGCCAGGAGAGGTGAGGAAGCTCCAGAAGAAAAGTTTGGAGCTGGCAACGCTGGTTCATAAGGAAAAAGAGCTGTGTCTATAAAGAAAAGTGAAAGGTGAAGCACTAGTACTGATGCAGAAACTGCTGGAAGTTATCTAGAAAATCCAGCTGAGAAAACTGAGGGAAATGGTTGCACTAAACAGCAGGTTTTCAACATAGATGAAACAGCCCTATAATGGAAAATAGATCACCTAGGACTTTTATAGCTGGAGAGGAGAAGTCAATGTCTAGTTTCAAAGAACAGCTTGACCCTTTTGTTGGGAGCTAATAGTGTCTGTGAGTTGGCACCAGGACTCATTCACCATTCTAGAACTTCTAGAGCCATTCACAATTTTACTAAATCCTCTCTGCCTGTGCCCTTAAATAGCATAATGAATACTGATGATAACGCATGAATTTAGAGCATGGCTTAATAGGTACTTAAAACCTACTGTTGGGACTTACTGTTCAGGGAGAAAAACAAACTCTTTCAAAATATTGCTGCTCACTAGCAATTCACTCAGTGCACCCCAAAATTCTGATGGATATATGCAAGATTAATGATGTTTCCACACCTGCTAACATCCATTCTGCAGCTCATAGATCAAGGAATAATTTTGATTTTCGTGTCTTATCTAAGAAATATATTTTGTGAGGCTATGTCTGCCATGGATCTTGATTCCTCTGATGAATCAGAGCAAAGTAAATTGAAAACCTTCTGGAAAGCCTTCACAATTCTAGATGTCATTATAAACACGATTCATGGGAGGAAGTCAAAATCAATTTTTATGGGCATGTGGAAACAGTGGGTTCTAAAACTTCAGAGGTGACTTTGAGGGTTTCAAGACTTAAGTAGGGGAAGTAACTGCAGATGTGGTGGGAATAAAAAATGAATTAGAACAAGAAGTGGAGCCTAAAGATGTCACTGATTTCCTGCAATCTCATGATTAAACTTGAGTGCAGGAGTTGCTTCCTATTGATAAACCAAGAAAGTGATTTCTTAAGATGGAATCTGCTCCTGGCGAAGATACTGTCACACTGAAATTGCAACAAAAGATTTAGAAATTACATAACCTTAGTTGGGGAAGCAGTAGCAGGGCTTAAGACACTGACTACAATTTTGAAAAAAGTTTTACTGGGGGTCAAATACTATCAAACAGCATCACATTCTACAAAGAAATCTCTCTTGAAAGGAGTCAACGAATCCAGAAATTCATTGTTGTCCCATTTTAAGAAATCGCTAAGCCAGCCCAACCTCCAGCAGCCACTTACTGATGCCAGTATCAGACATCAATACTGGAGGAAGACTCACCACCAGGAAAAATATTACAACTCGCTGAAGCTTAGAAGATTGCCATTTTTAAGCAATAAATTGTTTTTAAATTAAGATACATGTTTTTCAAGGCATGATATCATGTTATGATTAATAACCACAGTGTGTTATAAATATAGATTTTATTTGTACTAGGAAACCAAAAATGTATGAGTCTTGCTCTGTGCATGCATGCTGTATTGCAGAGGTCTGGAACTGAGCACACAGTAACTCTGAGACCAGCGTGTGTGCGAAAATGGCACAACATTGAAGAAAGAAATTAAAGCGGATACAAACAAGTGGAAAGACATCCCATATTCCTGAACCAAAAGGATTACTACTGTCAAAATATCCAGACTGCCCAGAGTGATCTATACATTCAGTGTGATCCTTATCATAATTCCAAACACATATCTTCTGAAAATAGGAAAAACAATTCTAAAATTCAAGAATCTCAAGAGACCACAAATAGGCAAAACAATCTTTAAAAAGAAATAATCTGTGGGTCACACATTTCTTAATTTCCAAAAGTAGTACAATGTTATAGTATAAAAGAAAGATGGTTCTGGAAAGACGAACATAAACCACTGGAATTGATCTATAGAGTCCAGAAATAAACCTTAGTATACACGGTCAAATGATTTCTAACCAAGGGGCCAAAACTACTCAGTGGGAGAAGAAATCTTCTCAGTAAATGGTGCTTAGAAAACTGGATATTCACATGCAAAAGAAGGAAGTTGGATTCTTACATCATAAACAAAAAGTAATTAAAGTACATTAAATATAGTGCCTAAATTTAAGTGCTAATGGTACAAAACTCTAAAAAAACGGGGCAAAAATTCTTGACATTGGGTTTACCAGTGATTTCTTGGGTATAACATCTAAGGCACAGGCAATGAAAGAAAAAATAAATGAATCAGCTTTCATCAAAATTTAAAACATGTTCATCAAAAGACATTATCAACAGAGTGAGAAGGAAACCCATGGCAAGAGAGAAAACATTTGCCAACTACAACTCTTACTATTTAGAATACATAAAGAACTCCTGCAACTCAACAACAGCAACAGAAACAACAACAAAAAGACAAAAAGCAAGTAAACAAACAAAGTCCCTATTCAAAAAAAAAAAAAAGGGCAAAGGGATTGAATTGGTTTGCTTCTTAAAAAGCTATAAAAATGGCCAATAACCCTAAAAGATGATCCATCACTTATCATTAGGGAAATGAAAATCAAAACTACAATGAGATGCCACTTCATACTCATTAAGATAGCTATAATTGAAAAAAGAAAATCATAGTTTCAGCAAGAGTGTGTAAAAATTAGAATCCTTGTGCACCAGAGATGAAAGGAAAATTGGTGTAGCCACAGTAGAAAACTGTGGTGTTTCCTCAAAGCATCAAATTCAGAATTACTACATAATCCAGCAATTCCATGTCTGGTTGTATGCCTAAAAAAATTGGCAGCAAAATGCGAACAGGTATGCTTACGCCTTTATTCATAGCAGCATTAGTCACAATATTCAAAGCCAAAGGCAACTTATTCTTATTCTTTCCCTTTTTATTCCACCCATTCTCTAGCCCAAGCTCCCTGACTCACCTCTCAAATGCTAGGCTTACGTGGCATGTGTCCCCATGCCAAACCAGCAAGTTTTCTTATTTAATTATTAAATTTGGGTTTGTCATCTTGTTTCTTATAGTAATTTAATAAGCTAAAATAGAAAAGGGAAGTTTTGTTACTTCTATACATTAATTATGTTAGATAATTTATATGCCGCTCAAGCCATTTCCTCTTCACTCAGTGCAGCCCACCAAGTAAAAAAGTTGACCATCCATAACCTCAATCATGACAGATATTCAGTGGATTATTTCTCTTTATTCATGATGAATCATTATTTCAGAAGCTGCTGTACAGTGCAGAATCAGTTTTGCCTTGAACTGGTAAGAAAAATACTGAGTTGCCAAAGATGAAGATGGATTTAAGTAATCGAAACCCTTTTCTCACTGGATCAGAAGTCTCCTTTCTTCTGACCCTGCCAGAACTTTCATCTTTTTTGGTTTGCCAAGACACTATAAGACAGGTGACAATGGACAAGTATTTTAAAAGAACAAGATACTGCCACAAAAGATGGTGGCACCCGAGGCTGAAAACTACAGAAGCCAGTGAACACAGGTGAATAAGGAAGCTAGATGTAATAAAAGGCCCATATAGGGGGGAAAAATTGCCTAAAAATACTGCATTCACAATGAGGATTGGATCATTCATGGTAAACCCCAACTAATTACCAATTTATATAGTATTATAATGTCAAAAGGGCATAAATGGGGATAGATAATGAACAAAGATATTTCTGAGCCACGAATCATAATTTGTAAGATTCCATTGTTATTTAATTGGCAGGCAGTGTATAAGCAAAACCACTTATGTTTGCATTAGATACTTAGAACATAGTTGTGTACAGAAAAATACTGCAACTAAATCCACAAAATCAAATTTCCAATCCAACAACTAGAGAATTCCGAATAACTTACGTGTTTGTTCCTTCTATAGCCCAGCCACCTATCAAATCACTGCATCCTGAAATTTAGTGCTTCCTTCTATTTGAGGTACAAGTGATAAATGCTTAAAATGCATTTGGCTTTAAACATCTTTGTTCAATGTGTAGTCTTCAAAATTGAAAATTGAAAACTGAACCATTTCAAAGTCAAGTCATTTTATCCCACTCTGTATAGAGTTTTAGTGCAATTATTTTAATTACTTATAATATTTCACAGCTGTTTGTTTTTTGCTATATTTTCCAGTCAAATTTGTCGTCCCTATAATAGGACATGTGCTTTACTTTCATTCACAAATACAAAACAGATGTTGATAATGTTGGCATAATCTAGGACCCATATTACACATGTGTGTATATATAATATATTCAAATATTCTTAAAGGACCAAAATAGCATCTGTCTCTTATAGGCACCAACTTCCTGTATGGGTAGTCAAATTCATTTATGAAATGCTTGCAGCTTATTTTGGAAGTGCATACTTTCAATTTCATGTGATTCTCTTGGCAGGAATAGAGGTTGAAATTGACAGTACCATGCACTCTCCCTCGTTTTGTTTTGAGGGAAGATGATAGAAACAAGATTAATGGGTCAGCTTCCTGTTTGAAACTTGGCTTCTAGAGAGAGGCTTATGAGGTGAACTGATAAATTTTGCTGACTATAACCTCAAAGTTTTGCACTATCTCCTTTTAAGCCGAACCAGAGGATGCAGTACTGGTGTTTATATCACTCACGGTCACCTCACTGCCTCCCGCACCTGATGATAACATCACAGATAGAACTTCAGATTCTTTCTCAGTGATGTACAGATGCCAAGTCCCACCCAGGGATCTGCTCCAAACTGCCAGAAAAAGAGGTAGAGATGTGTGGTGAGAGGAGAGCCTGCAGGGCGGTACAAACACAGATGAGCAGACAATACCACACTCCACCTGCTTGCTCTGAGACTTGGCTCATTCGTGGGTGTAAGAACCAGCCTAAGAACCTGAAACCATGCACTGTCAATGCTGTACTGTCCACTTTCTTGCCAAAAAAGGCATCCTTCCTTAGATTTATGGCCCTAAGGTAGTCCACCCTGCCTATTAACTCAGCTGTAGATTTCCTTACAGGAAGGAAATTTTATTTGTAAGAAGAACCACAGTTCACTCCTAAAGTCTCTTTTCAGATCCACTTCTGCATCTTGCTGAGACTGTTCATCGAAAGCCAAGCATAATGCAAAAAAAAAAAAAAAAAACCAAAAAACCCAAAGGATGATTCCAAATTCTGAGGCTTATTTTAAAATCTAAGCACTTACCATCCAGAAATTAACATACATATATATAAATAAATTAACATATATATGGAATATAAGTAAAAAATATTTTTTTAAAGAAGACAGTAAGATCCATAGTAAGAAACAAGTTTAAAGTTGCCTTAACAAACTTTCTTTTACTTGTGATGAAGTAAAGCTTTACTTAAAAATAATGTGGACATTGGGGAGGTTCATATATGTTTTGAAAATGTGAACCAATATTTTCTGTGAATCAAAGACAACCCAAGGAATGGAGATGAAAAATGCATTCCGTTTAGCTATAATTTTCTGGATGTAACAAATTTCCCCGGGGAATCCCATTGCTCCTCAGCATACTGAGCCTACCTAAGAGAACTCTGTTCGACTTAATTTGGGGACTGCTGAAAATCATTTGATTTATCACCAAAACTGCTACTTACTCTTTTGAGTGTTGCCGTCCAGTGGTAGGTAGCAAAGAAGTGGGCCCGTGATAAAGATTAGTAAACCTAGCAAACAAAAGGAAAGGCGCAGAGTAGATGCAAAAAAAGAAGAATACATGAGTGGCAGAAGTAGAATAAGCAATGACTGACTTGTAAGTGAATCAAGCTGGTCCTCCCTAGTGGCTGCATAGAGGACTGATTGAATCTAAGACAAGTTCATATACAAGCAAGATCGTCTGCCAGTTGAAACTTTCTCTTTATTCCTTACACTGTTTTTGTTCATAACTGTGTCAGTGGCCTAGCACTAAATTTTGTCTGAAACTTTAAAAATAAAATTGAGTTTCCAAAATTGAAAATGGAAATGCAGGCAGGAAGCCAAAAGAAAGGAGGTAAACAGAATAGTGACACGTTACGGAAGGTCTGGCTTGATT
This sequence comes from Hystrix cristata, assembly GCA_004026905.1. Lineage (NCBI taxonomy): Eukaryota > Metazoa > Chordata > Mammalia > Rodentia > Hystricidae > Hystrix > Hystrix cristata. The sequence goes on along the minus strand of PVJO010003766.1, from coordinate 71,549 downwards.
TTACTGATTTCCTCATCAAATGATTTTCAGGGAAGGAGAGCAGTCAGAGGCACTGAGAAGGAATGGAGGCTGATGGTCTGATCCAGGTGACGTTATAAGGCAAGATAAAGGGACTTGGATGCGAGTAATTATTTTGGGAGATGATCCCAAGACCTGAAAGCAACAAGCAGAGAGTGTCAGGTAAGGACAGAGAGGAGAAAAAGGAGGGGTGACTATGTGGGTGACCAGAACTCTGCTTCCTGGGAAACTGTAATGTTAAAGGAGTTAGAATCCACTGACCAGTCAGTCCTGTTTTGAAGGACAAAAAGCTTCAAGTGGCAGGTGAGCCCATTTCATTCAGTGGTGGGGTAATGAACACCTCAGACATAGGTAATTCCCTATAATTAAATATCCTGACGTTGCACAGTGCCTCCCAGCGGCCTCTTAAAATGAAGTGCAACCTCCTTCCTTCCTTCCTTCTTTCCTTCCTTCCTTCCTTCCTTCCTTCCTTCCTTCCCTCCCTTCCTCTCCTTCTTCCTCCCTTCCTATCTTCCTTCTTTCTTCCTTTTCATTTTGTTTCACTTCTCTTTCCTGAGGAGAGTTAAGCAGATCTCTATTTACCTGTCTTTCCCTATTTTCTAATTTCTAGATGAACTTGTCATTTGCATTCAAACTGCTTCTTATATATAACATCATTGGAAATGAAATATCTCAGAATTTGATTTAACCTTTGCACACACAATGATGCAGTATTTATGAGATGACATGATTGTAAACTCTTTAGATTCCAGAGGTGCATTTTCAGTTGCATTCAGTTGTTTGTCACAGTAAAACCTGGTCTTCCAGGCGGCATCTATGAACAGCTGTTTTTCAGAATGGAAAGTCCAGCTAGCAGTGAACTTCTGTGAAATGAACATCATTGTGGCAATGAACTATCATGATTCTTCTGCAGGTCCACAATCTGGCTGAAATCTTTCTTCTGGTGCCCTCTTTCTGCTAAACATAAATTTAAGACAGTACCGTGAAGAGTGGTAAGCACATAGGCCACCACCAGATTATTGTGGCCTGCCGCTAGTCCCCACAGTGCTCCTCTGTCTTTCTCTTGTTCATCCCTAAACACGACTTGCTTCGCCTATTCCACCTGCTCTTCTCCCCTGAAAAGGAGTGTAAGACTTCATGGACACCTGCCCTCAGCTATTCAGACTGTCAGGGAAGGTATTTATGGTTTTAGCTTCCAATTACCCTTCAAGATTGCCCATGGGAGACGGGCATTTATTGCACTGACTCCTAGTCTCCACTGGTTGAACTTTTTAGGTTGAACTGTCCCCATTTGGACTGAGTAGTGCTCCAGGGCACCAAGAGGGGAGAATTATGGACGTGGCCAGCTCTTGAATCAGGAAGCCACAGCCATGCATGGAGAACTGTTCGTCACATTACAGCTGCTACAATAGGTAAAGGAAGACATTGCCTGGAATTCTGGTAGAAACTGCCACAAGCATAAGCCAGTAAGTCAGGCCCTCGTGTGTCATGTTCTCTTTCACTACTGGGGCTAGAGTAAGACCAGATGTCAAGATGCCCACCAAGTCTAGGATTTCTCAGCTTCCTCTGATTGCACATTTCTATGAGAACAAACTGCTCAGCAGCCCATGGCGGTGCAGGTCCTAGTGGACACAGGACTCTCCTCAGCCCACCCACACCACCTGCCTCAGGCTTCTGCGCTAGTGAGTCACATAGCCCAGAGGCTGTGATAAAACAGAGCACAGGGGGTGACCACAAAGATTAACTTTCGGGATGGTGGAATGAACTTCTCACAAAAACCTTGACAGTAATAGCAAGAAGACAAACTCAGTTGACCCAGCCCCGGGGATCTTGGGTGGTCCGGCCACCCCCAGCAGGAGTTCCAGGCACCGAGGTGGTGTCTAGCCCTGGCCTGACTCCCACTCCGATGCAGAAGGTTGAAGGAGAGTCAGATCGAGACCAAAGTGCCAAAGTGAAAGCAACTTTTAATAAAGCGAAAGCAAGTACAAACCTGCTTTCTCTCAGTGAGAGAAGCAGGAGCGCCCGAAACTGAGCCACCATCGGGCACAGGTCCATTACACAGCTTTTATAGGTCTTGACTGGGGGCCCACCCTGACTTTCTCAACTGAGGGTGTCATTGCTTGATTGGTCAATTGGCTTGTTACTGGGGAATATGGAGAAGGGTATCTGGGGGTTTTCCACTAGGGTCTGGGGTCAAATTGGTTTTTTTTCTATCTTCTGTAAAAGCAGGCTCGCAGGGTACAGCATAAAGAGGAAATGTGACCATAGGCTGTCATTCTTGCAGGCAGTGTTAACCACAGGAGCTGCTGTAACCTGCTTTTGCTCTTAATAAAGTGTGCTGCCTCTCTTCTCTGGGTGGAGGGCTTTCATTCTATCCCTGCCTAACGTTCCCCTGCCCCTACACAGTCATTTCAGAAGTCTGGAGATCAGCCAAAACTACCAAAACCACAGATTGATCTGGAAATCTTCATCCTAAAGGAATGGTTAAACATTGGAAAAACAGTAGAACCTGCTTTTTTTTTAAAGTTTTATCTCTTTAAAATTTTTGATTTGGGGCTATTTCCTTTCCTCTTCCTGCCTACCGCAGTGTGCAGTAGCAGTAAAATCCAGGAGCCTTACAGTTAGTGCTTAGGATTGGTCTCTTCTGAAGCTGGTAAAGGAGCCGCCACCACAGCACAGTCAAGATTTTGGGCGAAGTTGCAGCTTCCAGCTAATCTCTCTTACCAGAATATTGTGTGTACTCGATTTGACTCATACTCACCTTGAAGACAAGGGAGAGCCCAACCTTATGATGCTACCAAAAATACAAGTAATCTGCCAGCAATACCTGCTGTGTAAGGCTGTGATCTCAGAAGGAGTAAATAAGAACATAGCCAAAAATTTAAGATGTCCTGGAAAACTAGATATTATGAGAAATACTTAAAAGCTCACATATTCCCAAGGATGTGAGAGCTATATGGTGCAGGGGAAGAAGTTATTCACCTCTGGCCAATCTTAAGCTCCTGAGCAAGGAGAAAAACAACAGTGAATGTTGAAGACATGCATTCTTACACAGAAATTATAAAATAACAAGAAGTTTAATGCTTCAAAATTATAAAATAATTATAAACATGTAGGCAACTAAAAGAGAGCCTCAAATACAAAAGCTGATAAGGAAGATGATAATATTTGAAAATTCTAATGTTTCAATATCAAAATATATAGTACAACACTCCAGAAGATCAAGAAAAATGTAGAAGACTTGACCCATACTATAACTAGACGTAACTGACTTTTATAGAACATTCCACCCAACAAGAGCAAAATGCACATTCCTCTAACACACACGAAATATTCTCCAAAATATACCATACGCTAGGCCGTAAAACAAGCCCCATCCAATTTAAAAGGATTAAAATCATGCAAAGCAAGATTGCAAAACACAAGAGAGTTAAATTGGAAGTCTACAACAGAAATAGAGTTAGGAAATTCACAAACATATAGAAATTAACAGATGCACAAGTAAACAATGATTCAAAGAAGTAACAGTGGAAATTAGAAACATTTCAGATGAAACGAAAACACAATGTAAGAGCAACCATATGCCAATGAATTAGATAACTCAGATGAAGTGAAAACATTTCTAGAAAGACACATTCAACCAAAATGACTCAAAAAGGAATAAATGATCTGAGGCACCACTTAAGCGCCCATACTAAAAGAGAAGAAAAATCTCAACCCAATAACCTAGTATTACACAGCAAGAAATAAAAAATAGAATAGCAAACTAAACTAACATAAGCAGGCAAAAGGAACTAAAAATTATATTGAAAATAGATGACAGAAAATTTTCAAAAACAGGAGAGAACATCAAGGAAATTGGAAGTTGAATCTACTAAAAGAACAACAAAATTGGCAAATTTTAAGCTGGATTTAGTTCAAGAAGAAAGAGATAAAACTCAAGTTACTAACACCAAGAATAACAGAGGGGTTATCGTTTCCAACCTTGTAGAAATAAATGAACAGAAGAGAATCCTATAAGCAACTCTATGCTAACAAGTTAGACAAATTAGTTTCAGTGGAGAACAATTAATCTTAATAGACCATTAACACATAGAGAAATTTAGTAGACAAAAAATGTCACATAAAAAAAGCCAAGACCCAGACGGCTTCATTATTTAATTCTACCAAACAAACATGCAAAAGAGAGTTAATATTTATTCTTTACTAACCCTTCCCCTCCCAAAAAAATCAGAACAAATATTTCCAACTCATTCTGTAAGGCTAGTATTATTCTAATACTAAAAATCGGACAACAGCATCACACGGAAAGAAAATCACATCAGCTCCACATGATGAGTGTATTCACTATGCATCACAGTGATGTAATAAAAAAGTGTACCAATACTGCTCATGAATGTAAGTAAAAAATTCTCAACAAAACAGTATCAAATCAAATATATATAAAATACAGAAATGTATAAAAAGGATTATACACCTTGACCAAATGATATTTATTCCTGGAATGTAAAGTTCATTACATGACACGACATTAAAAACATGGTGAGAAAAAAAAACAGCGAGTTATATCATACAACAATAAATTATATGACACAATATTAATAGTATAAGAGATAAAAATACATGAACATCTCAATAGACGCAGCAAAAGCACTTGACAAACTGAATTCTCTTTCATGATAAAAAAATAAAAAATAAAAACACTTAAAGAAGTTGGAATAGAAGGGAACTTCCTCAGCCTGATAAAGGGCATCTACAGGAAAATTCTTGGTCCTCTTCTCTTTTATTTTTGTTAATGCAAGAGGACTTACAAAAATGAACCTGGATCCTTGTTTTAAAGATTACTTTAAACTGTGTCCACACATGTGGTTCTTGGGGATGTAGCTTTCCTTACACCACAGGATAGGACCTGTGTGTAGTGCATACACAATTGTAGATTGATACTCCCTGAGTGCTTGATGCTGTTAATCACGTCTCCATGCAGGGCTGAGAAGAATGACTGTTAATACACACAGCTATGTCGCTTTTGATGCTGTACTACTATACACAGAGACATGTGTGGGGAGCCAGATGATAACCACAGCAGGCTTGCAAATGAAGCGTGGCTTCCACTCTTTGCTTATGCTGGCACATTTTCTCCCCATGGATTGTAAGTAAAGCTTAGTGTCTGTCACCAGTAAATAGTAATACTAAAAAAGTTCTTAGCTAATACTATTCTTAATGGTGAAAGACTAAACATTCATGCCCTAAGAACAGGAACCAGAAAAGGATGTCTCCTCTCAATACTTCCTATTGAAGGTTAGAGCCATGGCAGCTAGGCAGGAAATAGAAATAAAGAGTTTCCAAATTGGAAAGGAAGATGTACTATTTCTAGTTGCAGGGGTCATTATCTTGTAAATAAAGAGGTCTAAGGAGTCTACTAAAGCACTATTAGAACTAATAAATTAAACATAGTATCAGGATACAAAATCAGTATGACTGAGCAGTTCTACCACTAGTTATATATCCAAGAGAAATCAAGACATGCGTTCACACAAAAACTTAAACACGAATGTTCATGGCAGCATTGTGCATAATAACCAAAGAGGAGAAACAACTCAGTGGCCATTCATTAAGGAATGGGCAAAGTGGTAGACTCATAAAATGGGATTTTATACAGCGATAAAAAGAATGAAGTACAAATGCATACTACATGAATGAACTTTGCGAACATTAAATTAAGTGAAAAAGCTAGTCACATAGGACTACATGTCCTATAATTGCACTTATACAAAATGTATAATGGAGTTGAAATACATTCATGAAGATAGAGGCTGGTAAAGAAAAGAAATGAAGACTGATTGCTCATAGATGGGCACAAGGTTTCTTTTTTAGGATGAAAACAATGTTCCCAAATCAGATAATTAGATTATGCTTACATAATTAGGTAACAATATTAAAAAGTATCCAATTGTACACTTTAAACAGCTGAATTGTGTTATATGAATTAATACTCATAAAATGAGTATTATAATTTTTTTAAATTCAGTATAATCTAGATCAGTGTTTCTCAAATATTTTTATGATTATCATACCCCAATCTTTAACATTTTTCCTAATTACCTCCCATAAATTTTTATTTTATTTACTTATTTTTTATTAATTTTTTATTACTGTAAGTTTGAAATGCATGATAATTATACTCATCTTGGGGAACTGGTACATATGCATAACAGTACATATAAACTGTATAATTGTTTAGGTGTGTCTGTGGTCTATACATAAAAATAATAACAATTGTGGCTTCCAAAGCGCTAGTTCTTACTCCTTCATGGGTGAAATGACTCCTACTGAGAATTCATAATCCAGATTTAAGACAGAAATGCAAAAATAGCTGTTCTTCTCCACAACCAACTACATAAGGCCTCGTGGTGTTTCTGACAAAGAAAGGCAGCAGAGACTGAAAGTTGGATTGGGTTGGGCCTTGCGTGTCCAGCACCACACTCTAGATCTTGTGTGTGTTCCACTTTACACGGTTCTCTGAGGAGCTTCTTCTTCTCGCCATCCTCGAATGGTTTACATCATTGATCTCTGGCAGTGAGACAGGATAAAGGGCAGCAAAGGAAATACTGCTCAAACAGTCTGTGAAGTAGTGAAGAAAAACTGCAGGCAGAAATTTACTGGTTCGGCTGGTTTATCTTAGAATCTGTTCTGGTTCCCAGATAAGACTTGTCCTGGTTCTCTCATGACATCTACCATCAATAGCCACCTCCTCGAGTTGTAAATGATTGTGACCTTGTTCTCCTTGGCATCCTGGAAGAGGTCTCCAATGTCTCTACCTTAGTCTTCCTCACAGTGACCATGAACACCGAAACTACAGACTGTATTGAAGGGCTCTCAATGGAAATGATGCTGCCATGTTTACAAACCTTCCTCCCAGCAAGTACCCATCTAACAGGAAGTAGAAAAACCTCTGACTTGCCCTTCATGTGTGATTCACCTATTTTATTACTGGAATGAGGCCTGATACAAATAGCACTAATACTAGCAGTGCTTTGTAGGAGCCACTCCAGACAGATCTGAATTAAGGTTTTGCTTAGAGATAGCGTAGTCCATTAGCTGGGGTAATCATGCTCCCGTGTGACTCTGGAGACAAGTGGATTTAGAACACCATAATCTCTTCTGAGCCATGTCCGGGTACCTAAACTATTAGCCTCATGACCCTGTATCTGCATGTTCTGAAACTTTTTTTTATATTTGTAGGACCTGGGTAGTCCTTGCTTAGGAGAATTAGTCTAACGGTTTAGATCCAGCCATGTTGTTATGGACTGACTTCATTGCCTCTACTGTCCTACAGAAACATAGTACCCCCTTGGTCAAATCATTTAAGGTTAAGCTATATTCATTAAATGAGTTGCGAATTCAAATAGGACACAGTTTTGATTCAAAGTGCTTCCGACACTATCTTAATGCCAATAGGTCTCAAATACATCACAAGATGTGGACACGTGATACCATAAGCAGAGGCCGTGTGGTAACACTATACAAACCTGGAATGTTGGTTCATCTCATTGCATCTATGACGGACAAAGAGCTAAGGAAAGACAAGTCTCCCCCAATCTGGGTTCGGAAGTAAGGTAAATTATTCATTACTTACTCTTCAAATTACTTTAAAAATATCTGTAGTCGTGGAATAACCTTAGCCACGGGAAGAGGTAAAGAGAAATTAAGATATGTAGGAGAAAAAATGATAATATCAAGTCTAGTTTCTTTTAAATTGAATGAACGTGTCTCCCAATCATTCCACCATTTTGTCTCTGTCCTTTCCCCAGCCACAGTGCTTATAAATCCTCGGGCTGAAGATGTACACGCTGATGCCACCTCAAAGTTGTCAATTGCTTCATTTCCTTTTATAACCTTCCACCAAATTCTTAAAACTATCCCAAAATTCAAGTGATTGCAATTCATCTTATGGTTGTACTTTCATCACTCATAAAAAAATTGATCCTGAGACAGTAATTCTGAAAATAGTATAGCAAAGTGTTTTATAATAACATCTGAGCTACCAAGAGAAATACCTGAGGGATATAGGAGAGCCACAGTCAGTCCTATACACAAAATTAGTATCGTAGAATCTGACCTTGTGCTACCACCCATTTATATAAAAACCGAGATTTCTCAGTTCCAAAAACAAGTCCAAGTCTGTAGCCATCCAGTGTCTACAGTAATATCCATTACTCCTCAGCTGCATGGCTGCAACCATGGTGGCCTTGGTATTTATGAAGGTGGCCTGTCTTTACTTCCCAACAACTATTAACTTACAGTGTGACCACAATGCCTAGAAGGAATATGAACTGAGTTATGTCTTCCAGATTCTTCTCTACTCAGAAAGTAGCTGATGTCCTATACAACTTCGGTAATTTGGACTTTACCTGTTTTCTCTAGGATTGTGTGGGATGAGATACAATATGAAGATGAAAAAAATTAACGGGATGCTAGGCTTCGTGTTTGTGTCGTGAGCCCTCAAGCCATTCCGTCAGCAGAGATCTGCATATTCTAAGAAAAGCAGCATGGGAGGTGAAGTCCTAACTCACAACTTTTCTGGAGTTCTCCCATTATGTTCTAAAAGATTCCTGACCCTGGAAGAACCTGAACTTGCTCCATCATCCAAAAGCACAGCTTTACTCGTGCAAATACAAGTGGGGGAATTTTGCAGCTTCTCATTTTTGAGTTCTCTGAATTCTCCAGATTTACTCGTTTTGAATTGGTATTGAATGTAACGCTGTGTGACCCAGTTTTTCCATAAATATTACCCCCTTTGGTCTTGATGACTCTCAAGGTTAGGTAGTGTCTCTGGTTTTTATCCTAACACCTAATGACTATTCATTTCTCAGGACCACTATTTGGGTTTTATTTCTCCCACTGATCATCCGGGTGACCTGTCCAGCTCTGGACTTCTCAGTTTGTTCCTGTTATTTTGTCGTACATTATCCAAACACACACAATTTCCCAATCTGAAGTCATGTTAGAGGCTATTTAAATGTCAAACCTTTTAAATCCCATGATTCGAATGCCTGTATTCAAATTTCCCCTGCATGATCTAAATTTCTTCTTCAGTTTCATATTTTCAAAAGGTGTCAAAGGTTCCATATAAACCATTTCATTAAGATTTTACCTTCTTAAAGCTGATATAGTAGGTCAAATGTAGGGCAGCAGAGACAGCTCCTTTCTCTCTCCAATCACTATTCATAGATTACTCAACTATAATATTAAGGCACAGATTCAAGTAAGATTAGAGACCTCCCTCCCAAAAATGAATGGGCATATTATCTATCTCCCAATAACTTGGAAGTAAAAAAGTAAACAAAAAAATTCATCAGTGCATGGCCAAAAATAAGATATATTTCATAACGAGAAATAGTTTTCATATGATGCATGCATTGTTATATTAAATACTTCTAAAATTCAATTTCATATCTATGTCTTTACTGTATTCTAGATTTGTTCAGTTATGAGAAATATAATGAAGCCTTCAAATGTAAATATATTTGTTTCCTGTCCTTCCATCTCTAATAATTTTCTGCTTTATATGTGTACATCTCTGATTTTTGTTTTTGGTGGCAGTGGTTATTGAATGCAGGACTTTGCCCATGCTCAGCAATCACTCTACAACTGGGTACATTGCTAGCATACACTTGTACATTTCATAATATGAGTTTATGATTTCATGAGATATCCTACATCATTTAATTATAATATTGCCAACACTACTTTCCCCTTGCCCAGCTTTACTGAGATACAACAGATAAAAAATAATTGTATATACTTAAGGTATACAACATAATGTTTTTATACACATATATATTGGGAAATTATTACAATCTAGCTAATTAACATTTCCATAACCTCAAATACTTATATCTTGTGTGTAGCAAGAACATTTAAGATCTACTCTCTTAGAGGATGCCGAGTATACAACAGAATATTTTTATCTATAGCCACCATGCTGAACTCTAGATCTCCAACACTTATTTATCCTACAAAACTGAAATATTTTACCATTTAACCAAACTTTCCCCCTTTTTCTCACTATTCAAGCCCACCGACTACCATCTTTCTCTGAGTTTGGCTTTTAGATTCCACGCAACAATGAGATCATGCAGTATTTGCATTTCTGTGCATGGCTAATTTTCTTTAGCTTAGTATGCCCCAAGTTTATCCGTGTTGTCCCAAGTGATAGGATTTCCTTCTTTTTTTAAGGCTGCATAATTTGACTATGTGAGAGGTAGGTGTAGTTCTAGGTAATCACATTTTCTTTATCCCTCCATCATTTTTTTTCCATATCCCTCCATCATTAACGCCAACATAGTTTGATTCCATATCTTGACAATCATAAATAATGTTGCAGTGAACAATGCTTATTTTTATTGCATTAATCTCTTTGCATAAGAGATTTTTAAGTCTTCATTTTAAGTCTTACCATTTAAGTGAGTTTTATTTTCTTAAGTCAGTCCAATCATCTAGCTTTAAAAGGAGAATTCAGCCTACTATATTGAGTATAAAGATGTGGAATTTCTCTTTATATTATTTTGTTCCTTTTCAGTATTTTTCTGGTATATGAATTTGTTATTTATGGCATATTGTCCAGTTTACTTAGCATTTCTATGTCTGTATAATTAAACAGTGGAATATATGAAAATGAAAATAAACAAATTCTTAGCCCAAACCAAGGAGATCCACAGCTTGTTTTTCATTACCTTCACTTTTTCTCTCCCCATCTCTCTCCCCATGAGATTCTTGAAGGCTTTTACTTTATGTTATCAACATCACTATCTCCTTCTTGCATTGACAACCTCTAGATTTTGCTAAGATTGTTTACTAGTTTTATTTACTACTTACAGTTAGGAATCATACTTACATTTTGTCCTTACTTAACATTTATGTTGGTTATTCCTAAGTGTCCTATTATCTCTTTGGACTTAATTAAATTGTGAGTTTTATCATTCACCAACTTCTTTTATGCGTTCACTCCATCTTTACTTCCCTTCTTGCTCAGCCGATTGGAGATTGTTTTCAATGCTTTCTTCAGATGCAGAAAATGCATGATATCCATAGATATGCCTGAATGCTGAGAAAACATCTTTTTTTTTTCTATGAGATAAAAAGCCTGCAAGCCTCACGTCTTGTGAAGCCAAGCTATTCCTCTGGCAGTCCAGAAAATAGGATAAAGTAACATTAGATTTATATTATTGCCACATTTTTTTCTTTGTGACTTACTTGATTTTTCTACTTGAAACCTTTTGTTCATGGAGTTCAAAAAAGTTTTCTTGAAATTTGTCTAAGTAGCTCTTTTATCATCATGCCATCCTAGAATTTAATGAGTCCTTTTAATCTTCAAACTCAATATAATCTTGACTTTATGGAAATATTTTGCTATTTAATTATTGTCTTTCCTCCAAATCAAAGGTACATATCCATCTCCCTTTAATTAGAACCTCTATTACTTGTAAGTCAATTTCCTCTATACATCTTCCAAGTATCTCATTTTTCTCTTATAATATCTTTCTCCTTGTATGTTTAACTTGTGCTTTAAAAAATTCTTCTGAGAAGAAAATCTAGTGACCTAGAAGACCAACAAGCATTTTATTTTTTCATACACTCAGGAGTTTAGACATAAAAGCACAAATTTAAGTTCTAGGGCATGTATTTGGGGCTCTTGATTTGTTGCTGTTGTTGTTGTTAAAATAATAGCACTTAAATTATCATCTGTCTCCCCTAGTAGCATAATTTTCCTAGAATTTTTTGCTTTGGTTTGGCATATCAGGCCATATTACAGCATGGAGATATGTTCTAAGCTAAGCATTTGCATCAGTTGCAAGGAATTTCCTCAGGATCCACTGCAGTATTCAAGCCAATACCACACTCCCCCTGAGGAGCCCCCAGCAATGACTGAACATGGCAGAAGTACCAACCTAAGAGATTTCTGCTTCTGGCTCTGAGATTTTTTTTTTTTTTTTTTTTTTTTTTTTTTTTTTTTTTTTTTTTTTTTTTTTTTTTTTTTTTTTTTTGGTGCTGGAGATGGAACCCAGGACTACACTCTCAGCCCTGTTCTTATTTTATTTTGATACTGGCTCTTGCTAAATTGCCCAGGCTGCCCCCCCAACTTACAATCCTTCTGCCTCAGCCCTCTGATTCGCTGGAATGATAAGCATGCGCCACCGTGGAACATTTTTACAGGCAAATTTAGTGTTGTCTGGCCCAGTTCAAGGAGGTCATTCTAAGGCCGCATCACAGTTACAGGCTCTTCTTTTTCAGTAATCTTTCCTGTTCATTGTTCTTTCCCAGGTTTGAGATCTTCACCTTGGTGTTAAATCTTCCCTTCCCTATGACTGCTTTCTCTCCCCCTTATCCTTGACACTAATTCTCTTATGCTTATTTGAGCATATGCTTCCTCGAAGACCACAACAAATACTATTAGTAACAGGAGTGGTCTGAGAAAGCAGGATGTGAGTGAGGGTTTTTGATATGGACCATTCCTTGCTGTGTCATTGGTAAAGATGGCTTTGTCCAGAGTGAAATATGGGGCATGGCTAATCTTTGGAGAAAGATGGCAGCCGTATTACTAAAGATTTTACCAGTGATCACTTGGGAAATCATATCTGAGGAACAGACTGGTTGGTATGAGTCATGTCTGTGTGTGTGCATTGTACCCCGTATCTTTGAAATTAGCTACATCTACCTGCAACTTTGTACCCTAGAGAGGGATAATGAGAAAATAAAAGTACTTCACAAAGCTAGAAGTATAAATGCAAGAGCAGGAGGATCCTTCTTAGTTTTCTTCAGCCTCAAGAAAATAAAGGATCTGACAGCTGCTTGGGAAAACTAAAGATCTGATAGTTTCAAACCTTTCAAGATAAGTGAACTCTCAGCTAAGGCAGGTCTGTTCCATCAAGGTTAGGGCTCTGCTTGAGAAAACCTAGAAACTTGGCACACAGGACAAGCATGTCCGAGTGGTTGGCCCTAAATGATGCGATTCTGTGGACTTCCCTAAAACCTCGGCAACCCTCAGAGTCAGTGCGACCCTCCATTGTGGAACTACTCCCTACCCACATGCCCACTTCATGGAGAGGTACTGTCTAATCATCTCCCACACAAGAAGAGAGCAACTCCCATGAGAAACTTCTCCCCAGCATGCAACTAGCGTTACCCCATTGTAACTTGGCTGAGAGTATCTGGGCACGGGAAAAAAAAGATACTACAAGTATAGAGAGTTGTAAGAATTGCTCAGCATGTGCTGGCCAAGGCTATTCCTGCAGGGTTGGATTTAGAGAGTTCTTGATCAAAAAGACTGCACCAAAAGACTGCATAAGCAGTAATTAGTTGATCTAGGTGCACAGGATTTAACACCCCCTGCATGCAGAGAATAAGGCAAAATCAATGCAAATGTGGCCCTTGGAAGCCAAGAGAAGACAATTGCCCACGCTGAGCAAAGTCAAGATGCCTGAGTTGCTCTGGTGGATTGCGGATGCCTCTTTATACCCCAGCAAGAATGAGTTTTGGGAATGACTGTATACAACCACAGACTCAGCCATGTAGAAACTGTCATTAGGCCTGCTGCGCTGGAGATAGTATCTGTGCTAGAACCGATTAATGGGTAAATTATATGCAGCCATGGATGGTATAAATGTGTCTTTTCCTGCCTAATCCAAGAAAGAATATTATAAACAGCCATGGTAAAACCTCTGTTCAATGGACAATAAAATGCACTTATAAACTGTAATAACTCTCCCTCACTCTCATCATGCAGTCACAAGAGATCCGAGCCTTGTGCACTTGCAAAGAGCACCCCATGGACCCTCAGATCTGTGCCACCAGAGGGAGGATGTGTCTGAGGCTGCACACCGGAGGCCTCAGTACGAACATGCTCTCTGGAAGCCAATAGAAGAACTCCTTCAAGATTCATAAATTTGTTATGCTGAGGGAATATCTAGGGAACTTGTGGTCAGGGTGTGCCTGGATATCTCCAAAGTAGAACACAAACCCTGACAAACTGTGTGCACTTTTACAAAGAACAGAGCAGAGTGCTGAGTCCGTTCCTTTCTGTTCTGAGGACGGTGCATCTTTTGCCAGCACTGCTCATCTGGCCTCCAGACTGGTGGCAAAAAAGAGCTACTGGTTTCCAGTGGGACCTACAGCAGAAACGTGTTCTTTAGTATATCTAGACTGTGAGGCAAACAGATTTTCCTCTTTGATAGGAGAATTCAGTAGACTTCATGTTAGGAAGCGTTTCATAATAGAATTTGTGGGCAACCCCTGGGGTTCCAAAGTATAGTAAGGTCATGTCTTCTGCAGTTGAGAATTATATGGCTTTGAAAATTTAGTTCCTGGTATAGAACTGGGGCTGGTAGAGATGGAAAGCTTGATCACAGAACATCAAATGGCCATTTATCTCTTTACTTATGAACTGGGTTATCTCTGGTCAATTGTGTCACAATGGATTGTTGCTCTGCTTGTTCAGCCTTCAATATGGAATGGGCATATTTTAGACTGAGCACAAGAAGAAGGGGTGTTGCTGTAGCTTTCGTTTGCCCTGGTGTCCTGACTTATAACACACTGGACACAGAGCATCTTCAATTTCATGTGCTGCCGTGGGAAGGTAAAATTATACAGCCCCTCCAGTAAATAGTTTGACAGTTGTGTTTAAGAGTGAAGTGCATGAGTTCGATCCCCGGCACCACCAAAATAAATAAATAAATAAATAAATAAAAAATAAAAAAATAAAACCACAGGGCTGGGGATTTAGCTCAGTGATTAGAGTGCTTGCCTTGTAAGCACAAGGGCCTGAGTTCGATCCCCGGCACCACCAAAAAAAAAAAAATAATAAAATAAAAAAAATAAAATAAAATAAAAGTGAAGTGCATAGTCACTACATTTCATACCCAGATATTCATCCCAAAGTAAATAAGAGCATATTTCCACACAAAGATTTGTACAGGAATGTTTATATCAGCATATATATTTAAAATATCACAACCTGGAAACAATTCAAATATCCATCAAGGGATGAGTAGATAAACAAATTATGGTATTGTAATACAGAGAAGACTCTTTAGCAATATGAAGGAATGAACTGATGTAACGACATGGATAAATCTTAATATAATTATGCAAACAGTATAAGCTGTACTTTAAAAAAAGAGTACACGCCAAATGATTCCAATCTAGGAATCAAACTAATACATAGTGATAAAAAGTAAATTAGTGAGAGAGAGGGATTCCAAAGTGCAGTAAGAAAGCTTTTGGTGTCGATAGATATGTTCATTACCTTTACCGTGGTGAGAATTTTACAGGTACATACATTTGCTAAAACTTACTAAATCGTATGCATCACATATGCAAGGCTTGTTTATTGTAGAATTGTATGTTACTAAATTTGTTAAATTAACATAGCAGAAATCCTAGAAGTAGTCATCAATAACATATTAAAGGAAACTTTTTCTTAGTTGTACTAAAGCCACACTTATCAGGTTTGAGGGTGGTAACCATGTTCAGGTGACTGTTCTTATGAGCTCTGCTGGGAACCAGATGAGTAGCCAGTCGGAAGGGTACGTCATTCACTCTAGCACACCACGACAGACTGCATCAAAATACCTCTCCCTAGCCTGCTAACACTTCCGATCATTCTCCCCCAAATACTTTGCTCCACCAGGGTGATAGTCTACGTGGAACCTGACAGAAAAAGAGAATATGCTACAGTCTAGCTACTTCCACTGCCAGGCAGTCTAGGATTACTTCTATTGCTAGGTACGAACTTCTGGGAAGCACAAGGCTCCTGGAACTCAACTGGCCCATTTCGTCATGGACAGAGTCTGGGCCACAGTCTATCTCATTGGATTTTCTCTGCCAAGATAAAAAGTAACATGATAGGATTGTGAGACACATGTAGAAGCAGTAGATGCCAACTCCTTTTATGGGGAAGAAGATTTCTACTGTCTCAAACTACATGTCCTTTCTTGGTCTTCTTTCAGTACTATTCCCAATTTAACAAGGGAAGATATAGAATAGAAAGGTGTTTATCTAAATCAATGCAGTCCTACAAACTGTGATACTCTCGTATGGAAACTGGAGGTAGCCCCTCCTTGAGAAAGCCATACCACGTATATTTCTGTTCTAGATTTGGAAAACTGGGCATTGACTAGTAACCTGCCTAGTCGATGGAAGCTACTTTCTAGGCTATTTGGGTGACACACTGACTTGAGATTCACCAAATAAGTGGTTGGGAGACTCACTTGCTTAACATTATTACTAATACATGATAATTCCTGGCTGCTTTATATCCCCATCTTTGCATTTCCTCTTTTAAGTGAAGAGTTGAAAACTCATTTGTATTACTTATCATGGACAATTTAAGAATGATGTACAGACCAAGAGCAGAACCTGGCCATGCACCTTAGCACCTTAGCCTAACCTTAGTATCAGGCTAGGCTCTGTGGACCCAGGCTCCAAGCCCAGCTCAGTACAGCCATGCTCCTGGGCTAGAATGATACATGTAGACCTAAGCACAGGCCTACCCCAGCGGCCCCAACGTGAGGCTGGCCCCCTGGACTCAGGCACACACATTCTTCTCAAGTGAATACGAGACATCCTCCAGGATATGTCACATCTTTGACCACAGAAACAATTCTTACCAGATTTCAGAAGGTTGAAATCACACCAAGGCTCATTTTTCCCACTATCATAAGAAACTATATATCAATAAGGGGAAAATAATTAGTAAATTCACAAATATATGGAAACTAAACAACATGCTCCTGACCAATCAATAGGTCAAAGAAAAAAATGAAAAAGAAAATTCGAAAACTGTCTTAAAGGAAAATGAACAGATAACATACCAACATTCATGGGATGAAGCAAAAGGACCTATAAGGGGGAATTTTATTGAAATGTATGCCTGCATTTTTAAAAAGAAAAATTTCACATAAGTAAATTATGATATACTTCAGGAAAGTTAAAAAAAAAAAAACCTAAGCCCAAAATTATCAGAAAGAAGAAACTAACAAAGACTGAAATAGGATTAAAGGTGCTATAAAAATAAT
Source organism: Hystrix cristata (assembly GCA_004026905.1). NCBI lineage: Eukaryota > Metazoa > Chordata > Mammalia > Rodentia > Hystricidae > Hystrix > Hystrix cristata. Next base: position 54,456 of record PVJO010003766.1, on the reverse strand, counting down.
AGAAATAATCCAGCTATGACTCAGTTTTTAAAAAGATAAACAAATTTAGCAGTCCCTTACCTTAAGAAAAAGACTTAAATAAAACTATAAATGAAAGTGAAGACATTACAAGTGATATGACAGAAATACAAAGAGTTAAAGATGTATTACAGTGATCCATGAAAACCCATGTTTATACATGCACAAGTCAAAATAGCTAAATCTTAGAGAACATATAGGAAGCAGCTTATATGTCCACCAACAAATGAATAGATAAAGAAAATGTGGAATTTATACACAACGGAATGCTACTCTGCCATAAAGAAGGATAAACTTGAGTTATTTGTAGGAAAAAGAATGCCCCTTGAGACCATAATGTTAAGTAAATAAATAAATATTGCATGGCTTCTCTTATATGAGAAAACCCAAAGTATAAATAACTAAAGAGCAAAATAAAAGATAATTGGAAGGGGCTGGGAATTTAGCTCAGTGATTAGAGTGCTTGCCTTGCAAGCACAAGGCCCTGAGTTCGATCCCCGCCACCACAAAAAAAAAAAAAAAAAGATAATTGGAAATAGGAAGATATATCTTTTGCAAAAGGAAAGGGGACCAAGAGGCAGAGGAGGGATGAGGAAAGCAGGGGGAGGGGATGTGAAAAAGAATTAAGATGTGTTAGATACAAGTCCCAACTCCCCACAAGGAATGTAATTATTATGTACTGCAAACATGTACCAATAAAAATAGAAAAGAAATACAAAATATCAAAGGGACTACTATGAACAGTTATGCAAATTGGATAATCTAGAAGAAATGGATAATTTACTATAAATATGCAATCTACCAAGATGTCATGAAGAAACAGAAAATCTGAACAGACCAATAAGAAGTAAGGAAATTTAATCAGTAATCAAATACCTTGGAACAAAGAACATCCCAGGATCTGATCAGTTCACTGTTGAATACTACCAAATTTTAAAGAAGAAGCAATTCCAGTCCTACTCAAGCTCAAAAAATTGAAGAGGGTAGAACACATTTAAACTCATCTGATGAGTCCAGAAATACCTAGATCTTGAGATCAGACAAAGACATTATGAGAAAAATATAAGCCGTTATACCTACGGATATGACTGCAAAAATCCCCAACAAAGCACTAGCAAATTCAATTCAATATCACATTAAAAAGAATATAACACTATGATCAAGTGAAATTTATTCCCGGGATGCAAGGTTGATTCAACATACATATATACATACATAAATAGGATACATTAACAGAATGCAGGATAAAAATCCCAGAAGCATCTGAATAGATACAGGAAAAGCATTGTACAAAACTAAACATTCTTTAATGACAAAAACCCTGAACAAATCTGACACAGAAGAAAAGTACACCAACATAGTAAAGGCCATATATGACAGATCTCATAGCTAGTGTCATGTTCAACAGAGAGAACCTGAAAGCTTTTCCCCCAAGCTCAGGACCAAGAGAATGATGTCCACATAGATCACTTCTTTTCAATTTAGTGCTGAAAGTCCCAGCTAGAATGATTGGGCAAGAAAAAGAAATAAAATCCTCGAAATTGAAAAATACTTCAATTGTCTATTTGCAGATGACGGATCATATATACAAAAAATCCCAAAACTCCACCAAAAAGTAGTGAAACAAATTAAATAAAATTGAAGGGGGCTGGGGATCTAGCTCAGTGGTTAGACTGCTTGCCTCGCTAGCACAAGGCCCTGAATTTGATCCCTGGTGCCCCCCCAAAAAATTGAACGATATAAAATTAACATAAAATCCATAGCATTTGTACACACTAATAATGAACTATAAATAAATTAAGAAAAACATCCCATTTCCAATAGCATAAAAAATAAAATACATAGGAAAAAGTTTATCAAGGAGAGAAAATACCTGAGTACTGACAAACTATAAAATGTTGATGAAAGAAATTAAAGGCACAAATAAATGGAAAGATATTCTGTGTTCATGAATTGGAAAATTTACTTTTGTTTAAATATTCCTAGTAACCAAAGCAACCTATAGATTTAATGCAATCCACATGAAAATTTCAATGCCTTTTTTCCACAGAAACAGGAAAAAAATCCTAAAAGTCATAAAGACTCTTAAAAGATCCCCAAATAGCCAAAGCAATCATAAGCAAGAAAACAAAGCTAGAGGGATCACACTAGCAGATTTTAAAATGTACTGCAAAGCTATCAGAATCAAAACAGTGTGGTACTAGTGTGAAAACAGACGCATGGGCCACTGGAACAGAATAAAACCCAAAAATAAGTCCTGCATTTACAGTCAATTGATCTTCAATAAATGTGCCAAAAAAACACAATAGGAAAAGCACCATTTCTGCAATCAGTATCAGCAAAACTGGCTATCTGCACTGAGGAAAAAAATTTGGATGCTTATCTCAGATCATAAACAAAAATCAATTCAAAATGGATCGGAGACTTCAAGATGTGAAACTATAAAAGTCATGGCGAAAACAAGTGAAATAACTTCTCAACGATGGTCTTCGTGAAGGTATTTTTGAATATAATGCCAAAAGCACAACAACGAAGGCAAAAATAGGTAAAGAAGATGACATCAAACTAAAATCTTCTTCTCAGCCATGGAAACAATTAGCAGAGTAAAGAGTGAGTGAGAGAAAGTATTTGTAAACCATCCATTTTATAAGGGGTTGTCTTAGCTTTTCATGTCTGAGATAGAATACCTAACACTCACAACTTAAAGGAGGGGAGCTTTGTTTCACCTGGTGTTTTTCGTCTGTGGTTAGCCAGCTTCAAGGCGAGAAGGCAGGTAGAGGGGCACAGTGGGGGAAAGCTGCTCGCACCTATGGCAGCCAGGGAGCAGAGAGAAGGCGGAGCGGGGGAGGAGATGCACTTCCGGGTCAAGTCCCCTGTGATGCCTGCCTCTTCCAACCAGACCCTCCTCCTAATATCACATTTAGCTATAGGGTTCCCATGAAAAACCACATTAAAACCACAATGAAACATCACCAAATAGCTGTTAGGATAGCTAGTATTAGAAAAATAAATGTCAGCCAGGCTGAGAGAAAATCTAATTTTTGTGTGCTGTTTGTGAGAATGTAAACTCGCATAACCACTGTGGAAGCAGAATGGCTGTTCTCAAGAAATTAAAAAAATAGAACTATCATCTGATCTATCAGTACCACTTTTAGACACTTATCACAGAGGATCGAATCAAGATATCTGCAGTTCCATGTTCAGTGTGACAATATTGATACAAACCAGGATTTGGGGAAAACAAACAAAATGTTTACCAGCAGATGAATGGATAAAAGCTAATACTTGTATTAGCCAAAATTTTCCAGAGAAATATAAACAATAGCATACATACAGACATTTAGGTGGGATCTATTATGAGAATGCACAATTGTAGAGTTTGAGAAATCCTTTGATTTGCCATGTCTAAGGGCCAGAACCAGGGAAGTCCAAGGTATAAATCAATCCGAGTCCAGATCCCTGGGAATCATGGTAGCCAGTGAAGAAACTGTCAGTGTATGGCAAAGGGGTGGGTACTATAAATTCCATGCCAGAAAATCTGAGAACCATGCATACTCCAGTGTTACAGGTAGGAGAAAATGTCCACAAAAGAAAACAAACTTACCCTTCCTCAGTCTTTGTGTTCCACCGAGGCCCTCCACAGACTAAACAATGCCTGCCCACATCGGTGAGGGCAGATCTCCATTCAGTCTACTGACTCAAATGCTAACCCCACCTAGAAACACTCTCACAGACATAGCTGAAATGACGTTTTACCAGCTATGTGGGTATTCCTCAGTCCAGTCAAGTTGACCCACAGAAGTAACTATCATAATGAGAGTGGTGTGTGTGCGTGTGTGTGTGTGTGTGTGTGTCTGTGTGTGTATGTGTTTGACTGTAGGACTATTCTACAGCTTTCAAAAAACAGACTTTGCCATCTGCTATTATACAGGTGGCCCTGGAGAACATTTTGCTAAGTGAAATAAGCTAGACAGAGAACTATAAGTGCTGTATCATTTGTATGTGTGTTATGAAAGGGTCAGACTCATAGAGGCAAAGTGTGGATTGGTGATTTCTAGAGACTGGGGAGAGGGGAAAATAAGGAGGTCATGGTCAAGGGGTATAAAGTTTCAGTTACGCAAGATAAGTAAATTCTGGTGATTACTTATACAGAACAGTACCCACAACTAACAATACTGCACTGTATAGTTGAAATTTTCTAAGAGTGGATCTTATGTTAAGTGTTCATAACACCTACACTAATAATAAATAATAGTGAGGATGATGATAGGGCTAGAGGAAACTTTGGAATTGGTGGATATGTTAATGGTCTTTCCAGTGGTGACTGGTTTCACAGGTGCATACTTATTCCCATAGGCATCAGGTAGTGTATATCTAAAAGTATAGCCTTCTGCATGTCAATCATAGCTTAGTAAAATGGTTTAAAAAAAACCTGGGCTTGACTTGATTGCAAAGTCCACAAGGTTTTTGGAATAGTAGGGTGTCTAATGATTGAGGAAATGCTGCATTCTAAGTCACATTTGAGAAATCAATTTATTAAGTGTTAAAACATTCTGGCAGCACTCTGTAATTCAGTCTCTAATATGACATTGAAATACACCGAGTATGGTTTAATATTCAGATGTCTAAGGCACAGAGTTCACTGAAAATTCAACTCATTAAAAGTATGGACCCTCGCAGGCTAGGTGAGAGAGCGTATGGACAAATCTAAAACTGGTTCTTGCTTCAGGAGAGCAATATTTATACCACACTCATTGCTCCTGATTTGTCTAACCCAGCTGAATGGGAGAGGCTGTCATAGGGCAGGTGAGCCATGTTTTAATTACGATACTAGCCCAGAGTGGGGATACACTATTTATGCAAGACCACCAGCATTAGGCTGACAGTCCAGGGCTACAATCAGTATTTCCACCCACTATTCCAAAGCCTCTATACATGAACAGTCCATGTATAAAGTAGAAAGCCCAGTGAACACCTGCAGAGGCCCACTGCCCATACACCACAGACCCCACCAGTGCAGCCTACAAAGTGCATTTGCAAATCAGAAAGCCCACGGATCTGGATGTGTAGAGTCAATGTGGCTTGATTCTACAGGAGTTCACAGATATTTCTGGTGGCAGGTTCTGAAGTGAGATAAACTCTCCCTATGATGCACCCATTTCCCAATGCTGTAGGACAGTGGGACCCAGCCTCAGTTCACATACATTGGTTCTTTTATGGGGATATAAGTTTGTACGAGCAAATTTTCTTTTCAGCAACCAAATCAGCTGCTCAGGCATCCATACAAGATCCTCTCATGGGCCTCATCAATCCTGGATGGAACTGGATATAAAAGCTGCTGCTTTTCATGCCTAGCTATAAACCATGCACCAGGGTGACAAAAGTCTGTGTAAGGAAGTTGTGAAGACAAGAGTATTGAGAGGATTTGCAGGTGGACAGAAGCTTATTGCTTTCTTACCTATCCACTTCGTGTACATCTGACCAGTAAGTGATCATAGAAGAGATATTATCTGGATGAAACATAGATGTAAGGGACAACACAGATATTCAAATATGGTATAACAAGAAGATAGAAAACATAAGCAAATAGACAGACATTGGTCTACAGTGATATAAAAATTAAGGACCTGAAAATAAGACTTCCTCTTTTCATCTTTCCTCAACTCACCGAAAAGAACCTTGTAAATGTCTACAGAGAAAGGAGGGGAAGTGTATAGAAAGAATGATAGACCAACGGAAGAGAACTGGGGGAAAGGGCCTGGTGATGAATAGAAAAAGGAAATGTGGAAAAGTACCAGAAAGATGACAACTCGAAGAGAGAAGATTTCACTAGGTGTTGCTTTCCATTTGTGGTCTTCCAAGAGAAAAACCCTATAAGGACTGGAATTCATTACTTCCGGTTCTAGAGTCGTGACTCGCCCACGTGTCACTGCCTGGGCACTCGAGCCTTGACTGATTGCCACTTGATGTGGGCCCCCCACATCTGCCCCGAGGCCTATAACCTGCAAGACCTCAAGACTGGCCATCGATCCCCACTCTAGTCTTTACTCTTCTAATTATTTTATAAATTTACAGTTTTATTTCCTTCTCTCTTTAATATAGTCATTTTATACACCATCTTCTCTCTCCCTTCTTACTGTCCCATTGAATTCACATGTTCTCAAAAGCATAGTCTCAAATGAAAATCATAGGAAATAGTTTTAAATGTTTAAAATGGAAAAAGGTATGTGCCACCCATATTCTAGACTAGAAAGAGGTACAGTCCCTGGCCTAATGACTTTAAGTGTGTATCAGGAAAAATGAGGACAAATTAGAAATTTGGAATGAGGGTGTGAATGTGCAGAACACGGTGGGACCACAGAGAGGGTATGCAATCCAGCTAAGGGGGTCTTTCCTCGCCTCCCCAGGAAGACCTCCGCTAGCCCGAGACCTCCTGGGGAGCTAGAGTGCCATTTCATCAAACCCGCACATTCTTTTAGCAAAATGCTTCTTTCCCACACCCTAACCTTCACTGAACCTCACTAACTTCCGCCGCTAAATCGGAATCAATGAGAAATGATAAACCATTTGCTAATTACAATTCTTATAAAAAAATTTAGCTTAAAATTTAAGGGAGACATAGGACAAGAACCTTGAAAAGTCTAATTCTGCATAGTAAAAAGTGCCCTGGGTCTTCTTGGATGAAACAGAATGAGGGCCCAGCATGTTCCAAGATTTTAAATCTTTCCAATATTCTTCTATGCATTAGACTAGTTGACTTTTCCATCAGCCCTGCAGCCAGGAGAGCACAGGTGTGAACTGGCCACAACAGTGTGTTTATCAGTTATCTTTCCTGAGCCAATGGTTTCCAAGAGAGCAGACTCAATACAGGACATTTACAAGTTACAACATTCACCCATAAGCCAAATGCAGGAAGAGTGCCGAATGTCTGTCTACGCACAGGAGACCCAAAAGATCCAGTCAAGGGCTGGGAGCCCACGGCAATGTCCCACGTTCGTGTCTGCACTAAAAGGCTGAAGAAATCTGTACTGGAACCAGGACACAATGCTCGCAGCAGAGATGAAGACCAGAGCTCCCCCACCCCACCCCCCAAGCAACAGCAGCCATCCTTGATGACAGCAAGGCCCCGAGCTCCTTCCTTGATGAGAACAGCCGAGTTCCCTACAGAAGAACCAGTCTCAGCAGCGCTTCTCCTGGGAAACAGCCCACAACTATCTTCTGTTCCCGTTCTCCTGTATGTTGTGTCAGCAACAATCCTCAGGTGGATCCTCTACACCCAGAACCACACCAACTCCGTCCAGCTGGACACTCCTGCACAAGCAAGGACCGTATCAGTCCCCCACATTGTGCTTCTCTCTATTCGAGAGGGTGACTGGCTGTCCAAATCCAATGCTGTTGACCCTTCAGGTAACAGCCAGTTTGTCTCCTTCCAAATGCTCATCTCTAGCAGAAGAAGCCATCACTGGTCTGGACTTAGAAGACTGCACTCCATCTTCTCAGGCAGCCATTGCTCTTCATCCATAATGGCAAGGCAGCGGCCACTTTTGGCTTTCATCTTCCTCCCCCTGGTCACATGCTATCCATAACTCCAAAGAATGCCCTGGAAAATACTATTTTTCTTGACTTTCCATTGCTAATATAGGCTTTTTTCCTTTTCATCTCTGGTCACTTAAGTGAGATTTTGTGAGGGGTGATGAAGGAGTTTCCTCACTGAGGTCAAGTCATCTTCCCAAGAGTCTCTGGGGGCTTGTTCAGGATGACTGTACAAGTCGAGTTCAGTTTTCCATGCCCCTTCTCTTCTGTTTTGTACATGCCTGCCGGGACCTTTTAAAAAGCTTTGAACAAATTCAACCATTCATCCATATAAAAGTACAAAAGACCAGTTCTCCTCTCTACCACCCACGCTGGTGCAGTTAGGGAAGTACAGAGTACACTGAACCCCGTCTAGACTCTGGACCCCACTCTAGGCGCCCGCTTTCAAACACTGCTACGCGGCCCTTGCTCTCCAAGCACACATCCTGCTCCCACAATCAATATCTGCGAGCATGATTGACCTATTTTTCTCTGCCAGTCAGACTCGGTTTAAGCAGGCATATCTGCAGCATATAGGTTTTCTATAAAAGAATTCAGACACTTTACAAATGGCCAGGTTGATGTAAGGTGGGGGAGAGGACATGGATGCTACGATGGGACATAGGCACTAAGGTCCCATGTGGGTCTTGTAGGCTTTGCTCTGCAATTCATACTGCACCTCAAAGCTCAAATTCAGGTTTTACCTCATTTTCTCTCCCTGTGTCCTCCTCCATAGGCCAAGAGTTTCCTTTTGCACATGAAGGTAATTACTCAAGAAGAGAAAGAGACCACAGTGTTCATTGTGTTGCTTTCTTAGGGACGTGAGACAACAGTCACATTAATATCACTGAGGGGAGAAGGGGAAAGTAGAAGATGAACTATGGGGAAGTATGTCTTTTTATCCATGTTTAGTCATTCAGAATCTGAACTAAAAAAGAATCCATGAATTGTATCATTTAGTATGATATACCCTGTGCTGCTGGCACAATCGATATGATGATATTTCAAATGCTATTAGCCTATTTGAGCCTCTTGCCCTACATCTTCTGCACTGTAGTCTTAGAGTCTATAGCAGGAAGCTTGTAGATGACGTGGAATGTCCCATCTGTAGCTCCTGCATTTCCTACCATGGGGCTGGCAGAAGACAAAGACCTGGGCATCAAACTCGTGTATTTCTGTAACTCTTCATAGTATGAAAAATATTTCCTGAAAGTAGCAGGGTCATCTGTAGTAGAGCCTAATACAGATTTATTAAGGTTGCTGAGTGCACACAACATGATTGAAGCATCAGATAGCTTATTCCATGTATACTCAGAGGGGTGACATTGCACAGATAGCCGAGGCTAACCAGGCTCTTCTATCACCTCAGAGTCCATAATTGATCTCTGAGAATTTCAAAATTGAATGTGCCAGAATATCAGTCCCCTGCAAATCCCACTCAGCCAGGATGTCACTTTAAAAGTCAAGTCAAGATTATAAGAAGGACTTTGAAACTGTCATGGACTAGTAAGATCAATGTCCCCATATATTCAGTTTCTGATTCATGCTCTTTATGCAGCATAAAGGAAAAGGCACTACCGTTTCAGGCAGAACACTCTCCTTTCTCCTACTTTATAGTCATGTCCTTTTGGACAACTTTCTTGGCTTTATTATATTGCTTAGAAGAATGAGAACAATGTCTGTGATGGTTATAAATTATTTTTCATTAGACTGGATAAAATTTGAACAGTGGATTTTATGATAAAATCACTAAATGGGCATGCGTTTTAGATTCCTTTCTTCTGAAGTCAGAGGCTAAGAGGAGAAACAGTAACTTTATAGTGGAGAAGCCTGAAAAACACCGTCGTAGCCATGTAATCAAAGTCAACATGGACAGAGATGCATCGTGTTGACAGTATACATGCTGCAAAGGGTGTGAAATGGCACTTTATTTCTGTCCCCCCCAAATTGTTACCTCAATCTAATTATGAGTTAAGCAACACACAAATCTCATTTGAGGGACATTCTAAAAAATATCTGAACTCAAAACTGTCAAAGTCATCAAAAACAAGGACATTCTGAGAAAGTGCCACAGTTATGAGGAGCCTAAGGAGATAGGAAAATGAAAATATGGTATCACTACAGAACGAAAAAATTGCCAATAATGTGAAAGGTGAAGGAGAAGAGGCATTAGAATTCCCTTCATCTTTAGCTTCCGCCTGGCCAATACAAAGTCTAAGATCCATCTCCCTCTGGGTCAATAGTCATGTTAACAAATAAAGGTTAGCACTTAAATAGTAGATATATAGTCAATAAATTCCAATCTAGTAGAGGAAAAGGGTGAATAGAGGATCCAATCAATCCAAGAAGTCAAGAAAATAATTAAGGGACACAAATGGTCATGAAATCCATAAGACAATAGTATTACCAAATTTAATAATTAAACATACCTTTAAAAGACAGAATATAAATGGTTTTGTAGAATATTGGTTACAGACTGACTAAGAATGCAGTTGGAAAATAAATTGATAGAAGAGATACACCTACTAAATACTAAATTAAGGAAAGCAAACATCAAAATATTTAATAATGAGTAGTCTCATATCAATAAACGAAGTTTACTTCTAATAATACATTTTTACTAATGGAAAATGTACTAAAAATTTGTAGGCCTATAAGATAAATTCAATATAAAACAAGTAACAGCATAAGATTTTAGTAGGACTGCACACTTGTCAATTTCTCCTTATATTTATATTCTAGTTCTCTCCAATGAATAAACTAAATAACTAAATCAGTAAATGTAGAGAAAATTTGAACTGTTAACAAGCGTATTCCAATAAAAATATCAAGAAAAACCCTGCCACTAAGAAAAATGTGGCACTTATAAAATTTGACTAATGTTTATGTCACCTTTCTCTATTCCTCCTTGCCTTATTTTCCCTTCTTCATTCTACTGCCGTAAATATATTACACATTCTTCCTTATACATGCATAGTAAAGGGAGGAGAGATTTGGTTCCAATATAATCAGTATATCCAATATAATCTATCCATCTCCTTACTGTAGCATGATTAAATAAGAAATCAATTACACAGTCTATGATAAATTTAAACAAGTATATATTATTTTGCCTATTTTATGTTTAATAAACCCATGTACTTATCATGTAGTTTTATTTATTAACACATAGCCAATTTAATTCAATTTCCTCTACATTCCACCTACTTTCCCACTCCAATATTATTTTGAAGTAAATCTAACAAATCAGCACTTGGAAACACATACCAAAATATTCTTAAATAAAATAACCATTCTAACCTACAGGTGCTTAAACCTCTGTATCCTGCAAGTTTTCTTCTGTCATTGTTGTGGCCATCACTATTCATGTTTTATGAAGACTTAGAAAAAAGTACAATAGGCAGTGGAGAAAAATACCTTTCCATTGATTTCTGCTTTAAAAAAAAAAATCTTTCTTTTCTTGTAACTTAGTAAGGTAGCTATTTTTGGTAGTCTAAATTTTTTAAACAAATATGCCTCAATATGCAAAAGGTAATATTTTCAGAACTAAAATTCTAATGTAATACTTACAAACTCTAAGCAGGAAAGTAGGTGGGACTTGTGGTGGGATGGAGGGAAGTGCGCAGCGTCTCCCACACCCTGAGGGCTTCAGGGCAACTTGGCTGAGGATTCCCGTCGGCTGACAGCAGGGCTGTGCTGTCCACACAGGTCACAGGTCTCTTTCCTCAGTCAAGGGCGTCCTTTAGTTTATAATCTCTCAAAGTAAACGTGAGTAAAATATTTCTGTAAATATGAAAACAAAAGATTAGTTATTAGTGTCTTCCCTAAATATGAAAACAAAAATATTTGATTTAGTTACTAGTGTTTTATGTATCTATGTATAGATGAAACAGTTCAAGAGAACCAAGTGAAATTTACTCCAAACATGCAAAGAAGGTGAAGTATCAAATAATAAACAGAAACAGTTTAGAATAACATTTAAAGAGAAAACACGTTTGTATTTTAATAAAGTCATCAAGGCTTCTAGTAAAGCACAACGCACATCGGTGACTCTTCCGACTGAGTAAGAGGGGATTTAGCCTAGTGAAGAGCACCTACTAGAAACTCCCAGAGCACGTGGTGACTGCTGGGGATACGGGGTTAGCAGCAATCTCGCTGAAGTACAGAACGGGATGACGTGTCCGCCGTCACTCGTACCGCTCCTACATTTTACTAGAACTTCTAGTTAACGCGGTAATTTTAATAATTTAAGAAACAAGCAGGTGAGTGGTAGCAGATGTTACCATCACAGAAAGAACCAGGAGTCTCAGCTAAACCTTTATTAGTTCTGGTGGCTTGTCTGTAAAGTTCATTAAAATTACATGTTTCTGTGTTCTAGCAAAAATAAATTAGGAAGGTAAAATTTCAAAAACTGTTGCCCTGGTGGGAATTTATGTATCCTATTAGATGTATTCTCAAGGATAGTGAGGAGAAAACTATACTGGTCATTTTTTAAAACTTTATTAAAAGTTTAACAGAAAATTTTGAGTCTTCCCATTCATAAATATGAAATCTAATGGCCAGTTTGTTGCCCAAAATCATTATTTAAATTAAATGCAATTTAACTATGAGACTATTTTTCATAGAACTAGGCAAGCTAATGATAGAATTCACATACACGAATTAAGAAAGAAATTTATATTTGGGAAATAAATAAGGGATTCACCATATTACATAGAAGATTTGTTATAAAGCCACAGTAGCCCAGCTGGTGGGCTTGGGGTGTGGACTGTGGGTTGAGGAGAAGAGACTTGAGGGTGGTGGTAAACAGACCAGAGGTTCTGTTTAGGCCCAAACCCAGGGCATCCTGAAGAGGCAGCCTCACATATCAGGAGAGAAATATTGAATAAATGTCAAAACTCTACCTGCCATCATTAAAAACAATTTTTGAGATGGACTAAAATTTTTTAAGAAAATGCTTTCCAAGCAACTTAAATGCGAAAAGCAACACTTAAAACCTGAAAAAAATAGGAGAATATTTTGATAAGCTCACAGTAGGAAAGGATTTTTTAGACAACGCAAGCAAAGTTAATAAATGAACTGTGTTTAAATTGTTTGCTTTTCTATGCCATAAATGCGGTTACACTAAAATGTAAAACTTATAAGCCACAGATCAGGGAGCATAATTGCAACAGAAAGAGCAAAAGATTAGATTCAGTGTAATTGAAAAACTTCTAGAAATTGATGAGAAAAAACAGAAATGATTGAGAGAAAAGTGGGCAGAAACAATCAGAAAACTTCACAAGAGAAAATCAAAATGGCCAATGACCACAAAAGATCTTCAACAGCCCTGATGACCAAAGAAATGTAAGATAAACTCACTGACAGGTATAAAGAGACACTTCTTCTTGGTTGGTAGAACTGAGAGCTGTAATTTTCAGATTTGTTACCAAACTATTCATGGACTATAAATTATAAATTGGCATAGCCTCTTCAGAAATACTGCTAAATTTCTTCTCCAAAATTTGTTTCTGGATCATTGAGTATATGCACTTATTACTGAGGAACATTTTTAAGAGAATCTCATGTAAACAAGACACATACAGCAATGTCTAGATGTCTAGCATAGTAAATTTTATGTTCTTGAAAAACAATAGGAAATTTCCCTGAATGTCAATTTAAAAAATGGATAAACAGTGCTGTAAACAATACTGGCATATTCTTCAGCCAACATATGTTTGTGTGTTTGTGTACGTGTGGGTATATTCTCACACATACGCACACATGTTGCATTAATAGGCACAGAGGTTTCTTTAAAAATTAAGGAGGCAGTAAGTTCCAAAAGATACCCAGTATGAGAATACTTACATAATTTTTTATAAAAATAAGGGAAATCAAAAAAAAAAAATAAGGGAGATCATGTTTAAGTCTGTATTTTTACAGGCTTGCTGTGTAGATGACCAACATATAGGCTTCTTCTTTCTACAGCAAGCCACTACACCCAAGAAACCACATGGAAACCATAAAGTTAATACATTTAAACTAGTTAAAACAAGTTTGTTCAAAAATTTCTTTCCATGAAACATAAAAATTTTCATGGAGAAATACCTAGTCTTCATACACCAAGATACAAGTCATGATGTACCCCAGCAAATATTATAATCCCGGACCTGACAGTCAGCAAAAAAAAGCTGCCTGGCTTCGGGCCCTGACAAATTGCCACAGCTTCAAGAGCAACCCACTGTGTGCAGCATCCAGCTGTGAGAGCTTCAGAAAGGAGAAGAGAGGAACAGAAATGACTTCTTTCCTCGCTTCAAGACCTCAGAATTTAAAAGGTGTGGATGATGGAATGAAATTCCCTCTGGGTTTGAGTGCACAGGCTGGTAATTCCTTTGTTTGTCCAACAGCCCGTCAGCGAAGTGGCTCGGCAGCACTTCTGAGTGTGGCCCCTGGATTGGCCCAGACTACTATCTTTACACTAATTCCTTCAACCACAAATGGGGGAAGAGATATTGTTTTGAGAAACTTGCTAAAGGTGACAGAAGCTCGGCTGAGCGTATTCTCAGTCCAAGAAGAATGAAAAGGACTATGCCGCAAAGGAGCTTGAAGCCCAGGAGTACACCTGGACTGGGTTATGCCAGTGTTGGACTGAAGAAGACAGAATGTTCCCAAGTCAGTAAACTCTTTACTCACTTCTAAGTGTTAAACAGTAGGGTAACTATAACTACCACAAACTGTCAGACATTTCAACATAACTAGAAGATTTTGATAGTTCCTGGCACATAGAAATGATAAATGCTTGAGAAAATGGAAACAGCACTTGCTTGATTTGACTATTGCACATTGCATACCTGTACCAAATCATCCTACTGTGTCCCATAAAGATGTGTCAATTAAAGTACAAACAAATTTTTAATTATAAAAAAATTTAAAGTCATATAATGAAATGCATGTCAACTTAGCTGAGTGGCTGTCAGTATAGACTCAATAAGCAGCAGTAATTTTAAAAAGATTGGATGAGAATGATGTTGACTTGGGAATATTCTTCTGAGATACATGATTTGATATCCTAAGCCAGAATTCCAAAAATAGTGTAAATTTATTACCACCATGACTCCTAGAGATAGGGGGAAATACCATTGAAGATGGTGAAGGAAGGAATTGAAAGGCGCAGGGAAGTGAGCTTGATAGAATGGTCATTCCAGCTCCAGCTGAACCCCTCAGGATGATTGTGTTCTATGGTGTTAAGTAGTAGCTTTTCCTATAAATCCAAGACAGTATTTGTAAAAGTTGCTATAGAACTTGATTTAGTTATGGTAATGGGGTTAATAGAACTCAAAACAATAGAAACCATGCCAAAGGGTCAAAATTATCACAGCTAGTGGCAAGATTGAAGTAATCAAAGGTACCCAACCCACAGAAAAGTAGGACAGTGAATGAAACCTGGCAATCCATATATTGAAGAAATGACTGGCATTAATAATCCTACAAAGTCACAGCAAGTATACCCTGAAATGTCCCCTTCCCCCAGTATCTTTCTACATTGGGAAAATCTACTCTGAGAAAGAATTAACTCATAGACATCTTGAAGATTGTTGGACCAAAGGCACAAATTGGTAATGAAACCTGAAAACCCAAAGCCCAGTGACAGCCCTCTGTTAGATTGGAGGCAGTATGTGGCCGGAAACTAAGTGGATTCCTGGCTAATCTCTGCTGGTGGTATTTCTGCATTCCCAGGATACATGATTAGAATTAGTGTGCTTGACAAATGGTACAACCCCCAAATCGAGGTCATGGCCTCCTCCTGTGAAACCTTTGTTCTTATAAGCTAAAACTGCCCCCACTACAGCCAAAGGAGCAAATCAAAAGCTAAATCGTATCTTAGAGAGGAGAGTAGTAGATATTAGATAGTGGATATCATTAGCATCCTAAAGATTACCAGGATACAAGAATGTAGGTTTCCATCACATTTTTGTGCAGTTTGCCATTTGGTCCCTACAAAGGCCAGACAGATCTTTGTGGGTAGCTGTAAGCTACCGGAAGCTCAGCTAAGAAATAGCTCCAGTCCAACCACTTAGGCCGACTCCCAGTGACTCAGTTGAAGCACCTCATTTATGATTTCTTTCTCTGCAACCCCATAAAAAGTGACAGTGAAGAGAAGTTCCAGCCCCAAAGGACTAGTACTTTTACAGAAGTGCCCCACCGAATTGTAACCTACAATTGGTTCGCGGGCACTTTGGCCTCCTCATATCTAGGGTCTACTAAATAAGGACAAGCATCACAAAGGGTCGACCTTGGCCATAAAGAGAAGGGAGCGCTGCTTTGCCACAGGTGGCCCACAGGGCACTTCTCAGGACCCAGGACCCACTTGCCCAATTGTGACTATCCACGGACAGATACTAACCCTCCAGCCTTGAAAGGGGTTGGTAACCATGGGCTCCAACACCCCAGAGGAAAATCTCTGGGTAGTTTAAGGTTTATAATAATTATTTCACATTTAAAATAACACCTATGATATGGATATTGTTACTACATATTCTAGGATCCAAAACATGATATTGTATTGACTTCTTTTTGTTGAATTTTGGATGTATTATTTATCTTTGTTTCCACACTGTTAATGGTAAAAGTGTAAACGTGGCTTCATGCGTTTTTAAACTTTCTGACTTTTTAAATCACGGCACCTTGTATATAGCACATTATATAGAAAGATAGCCTGTAGAATTTTACTGTCCAGGAATATATCCCTCTTACATAGAGGGACCCACAAAGATGAGTTTGTGTTTTTACCTGTCTCTGTCTCTTCTCTTTGAAGGTCACTACAGATACAAGCAGACACTCAGACTGTGACATCTATACAAACACTGGCCAGATATTTATCTTCTCTCGAGGTCCAAAGATAGGGGGAGGCCCCTCAGAGAAGCATCAGACATTCGACAGAGGCCCCCTAATGGCTGAGGACATGTGAGCCAATTTTTTTCCCTGACCCAATTTACAAGGAAGTTTGATGAAAGTGCTGCTGCCTCCAGATCATATTTTATTACATGGATTCCTGCCATTTGGAATAAAACTTCTGCTTCCTACCCTTGCAACACAAATAATTTGGTGCACTCCTGGGTCATCCCAAACATTACATCTTAGACCTACCGGGTATGAGTCTAGGATGCTAACCCTCTACACCGGAAACACACAGAGCTCTCTGGAGATGGACCTTTCCTAGGCCCTTACTACACATTTAATAGGTGAGGATAATATGCACATTTAAAGCTCTTTCAAAGCTACCTGCTGACCAAAGGTTTATATCCTTGGAAATGGATTTTCAACTTCTACTGTTTGATTTATACTTAATTATTATCCTTCTGGGCCTGAGTATATCCCACACATTTGTGAGAGCATTGTAATATAGTAATTTTATCTTTAGTGTACTCTTTTGGACTTAACAGCTAGATTTCTAGTTCAAACAAGAATTCAACAGAACCCATGTGTTCAAGTTGAATAGAGTTTGATTGAACAATCCTAATTCACACTGAGGGAAAAATATATTGATTGCTGTTCCCTCGAATGGTAACATTTTCAAACAACCACTTCCTGTGCAAATGACTTGCCTCCCAAACTTCAGCAACTTCTACTTCAGGATGAAGTTCAAGGGATGAGGTCGGTCACTTTTAAGATAAAAATATTGATCTTTAGGAAATGTCTCCATATTTTCAAAGAGCCTAAAACATCTAAAGATGCATAGCCTGTGAATACTAAGTCATAGCACGATTAGAGACCCAGTTTATGTTATAATTTCTGTATCTTGCAGTGGCAGAGAGCCGTAGAAGGGACGTGTGTCCTTGCAGACTCCTCTAAGATACCTCTCAGACTTCTGGCAGGCAGTAATCAGCAGAAAGGACACCTTGATAGTGTTACCATGGAAACCCTTGGTCCACAGGATGGAAAGGGAAGATTCTCAATACTGATGAGAGGTCAGCTATCATGCCCACAAGTCCCACTTGATCAGTAAACCAGCAAACTTGTTGTGCTTCCAAACCGTCATCCTAGTAGTTAGTACAGGCGTATATTAGTCAGCAATGGTCCTTCCAAGAATCCTTGAAGCAACTAAGAGCAGTACTACAATTCTTTAAAGTTAGATGTGTTTTTCCATGAAAGAATACAGTTTCAACTTGGTATAGTTTAGTTCAGACAAGTTAAAATGTAAGGCTTCTCTAGGTTCTGTGAAAATTCACGTTTTTCTCCTACTGTAACAGATTATCCAATGAGTTGGCAAAACCATTTCCCCACTGTTCAAAACAAATACTTGAATCTTTAGCATATGTCTGTGAGAGGTTAATAGTAGATGGAAGGAAATGGGTTTGCTTTATTCATAATTTGTTAGTGAATCTGAATCACTTTGAACAGCAGTAGGTGCTTCCTCCTGAAGTGTGCGTAGGTATCTACTCACTCAACAATCAAGTGTTGACAATTCTCAACACTTAGCAAAATCTGTCTTGAAACTTTAAAGCCCAATATAGCCTCTGGAGATTTATACCTTCCCTAGACCATCAGTCATACACATATCACACAAGATTGCAGAATGCATCGGTGGCACCTTATAAATCTCAGCATCTAACCTGCAAAGAGCATCCGAGGTCCGAGTGAAATTTGGCACTGGATGCTGTTTGTCACAGATGCTGTTTTCAGTACTCATCTGAGGATGGACCTGAGGTTGTCTGGTCTCCTAACCCTCCACACAAAAGCTTCTCTCCATAAAAAGCAAGTAACCTTCCTGAAGTCCAAAGACCACTGCACAGCAAATGTACACTAGAAATACAAAGTCTTGGCAAATATTTTCTTATTTCTGAATCAGGTCTTCTGGAATTCTTCCCCAAGAGGAAGCCTTCTACATGACTTGGTGGCTTTGACGCTATCACCATGCTGCAGAGCTGGAAAACAAACTTGCTTTGATTGAACACACTCTTTGAAACACAGAGACTCTTCGCCTGCTTTGCCCCTCCCAGCCCCGAGTGGCAACTCTATGGTGCTTTTAAACTCGGCCTGCTAATCCCTTGCTACTCTCCTTTTCCAATCAAATTCAGTCAGACTTACCTCGCTCTGTCTGAATGTGTCTCTTGATTGAGTGATGTTAGTTCAAGAAAAAACAGTCAAATCAATT
Organism: Hystrix cristata; assembly: GCA_004026905.1. NCBI lineage: Eukaryota > Metazoa > Chordata > Mammalia > Rodentia > Hystricidae > Hystrix > Hystrix cristata. Next base: position 35,732 of record PVJO010003766.1, on the reverse strand, counting down.
TAATGCAAATTCCCATTCACAGCCTGGTTGACCCATCAGGATACAGACAATAATAGATTGGAGTACTTAATTCCTAAGGCATGTGACTCATTGAAGGCTTAGTAATCAATTTCCATTGCAGCAACTGCATAATTCGTCTTGTGCTCTTAAGCTCTGACTACCAAGTGCCTGTTCTTTTTTTTTTCCCCCGTACACATTCTTTTCCAAATAGCAAAGCCCTTTCCGTGTCTCTGCAGTCATTTCCTTATCTAAATTTCCATATGCTGCCCTGGCAAGATGTCCCACCTATGAAGGCTTTAGATCAATAAAAATAATTGGCATGTTTTGCCTCTTGTTGCAGATGCCTGGAATAGATAAATGCTACTCCGGCTGACAGTGGGAAGGCAAAACGGAGGCTGGTCGCCACCTCCACCTACATCAGCCCTTACTTTTCTATCTCAAGCCCACTGTGTGTACATGCGCCGTCATTTTGTGTCTCTTTTCCTTCAGTCAAGGCATTATTTTAGATCAGATTATGCCCTGGGAGCTCTCTCTGCCTACTAGGTAAGGTCTGTCTCAATTCTTGAATCTGTAGAAAAGAAACATTTAAGAAGTTAGGTCACATAAATCTGTACCAATGAAGCCTTTGTCATAGGAACTTCTTTTTCACAGGAGCCAAGTCTTTGCCTATAACTTTGGCTGTTTGAAGGCAGTGCCCCTCTGCCTACAGATATCTGGTGACGATGTAGTTCCAAAGACATTTTGATTCTCACGCCTTTGCAGTGGTAACTGCTTTCCTCTAGAGCATTTGAAGGTCTTATTGTCTCCATTGCTTATTACTTTGGCTCACCTCTAGCTTATGGCTTTTCAGTGATTTTTAAAGGGCTATATTCATTTTTCCCTTATTGACATTAACGTCTTCAGGATTTAATATGACTTTTGAAGCACACATGAGAAGTGTGTATACAATCAATTCCACACTCGTGTTCCAAACTTGCTGTGTCCTGCGTGTCTGTCCCCATGTTCCTCGAGTGCATGTGACCGTGCACTGCCAAGTCATCCACAGGAGCTGCAGGACAATGTGTGTGTCGCATCATTTCTAAGCCAACAATAAAAGCGTTAAAGGAGTCAGCCGTGCAGCTGAGAGCATAATACTCCTTTTACAACTTTGGCCCCATCTCTTTCGATACGAACCTTCATCCCATCTCTTTATACATGAAGAAGCTGATGACTAATGGAAGAATTAGAATAAAACAAAGATGTTCTCCAGCCTCTAAGGGTTTCCTCTATTCTGAGCCAGTAGGAACAATGTGAGAAGTTTGGAATATGTTCTTGTATAAGGAAGGAAAGTGTTTCCCGAATTTCAGTGGACCTCCTGAGCAGGAAAATCTCTTGCAGTAACCTAGCTTAAATTTATAAATAAAAATGTAAATGTATTTAAATCTGTGTACAATACACATAATATCCTAAGAATTTAACTACTGGTGAACTCCTTCCTCACAAAGCTTATAAACAGTAAATACAAGTTCACGGAGGTTTTGTGCTGTGTACTCAGTATTTGGTGATAAGACAGTACCTTGCACGTAGTAGTACTTTGGCAAACATGGAAGTGAAGATTTCTTATGCAGTTATAAAACCATTAATTACACATTATTTACACATTAATTTCAAAACTTACTAAATAATAAAATTATATTCAACAGCATTAATGTAAGGTGAACTATTGGCTTAAATTTTTCTATTATTAACTACATTGAAAATGTTCTATTTCTCACCTGAATTCTTAGAAATTTAGCAGTATTTGTCACCTTAAGAAAAAAATAACTAGTAATAAACTTATTCAAATTCTAGATACAGAGTACATCATAAGTTCAGTGCTTTGTAACGCCACAAGTTTGTACATATAAGTATGGCATTGAGCCAAGACATTTGTTTGAATATGAGTGTGGTATTGATTGTATCCACAGGATTTTTCTGTGCATCAAAATTTATATTCTATCCTGAAGATGTTACCTAACATAGCTAAATGCCCTATAAAAAAAAAATCACTGAAAATCCTAGAAAGTACAGAAGATCCAAAGTTACATCACTAAACAACAGAGACAAGAAGACTCTAAAATTTTCCACAGGAGAGAAACAAGTTACCAAAGAAAAAGAATGAGAATCAGAATGTCTTTGAAGCAACATCACCTTTAGACAGCTGGTGGCAATAGAACAAGGTCTCCAAAATTCTGGAGGAAAAATACTGTTGCACCCTCACATGCCATTGGTGATTTGTACAAGCGGAGAAAGTCAAGTCGAAGAAGACGTTTTCAGCCCTGGAACTAAAAGAATGTAGCTCGCATGTAGCTTTTCTCGGATGCTCCTGGAGGATGCATTCCATCAGACCCAGGTTATAAACAATGGCAACAACAACAAGATGTATGACTCAGGAGGAGGGGAGCTGAGCATTAGAGAGTGGAGAAAGACGGTCCCGAAGGAGTAACAAGTCATGTCCAGAAAATCAATCCTGCTTGGTGCTGGAGAACTGAAAGCTGCAAGGGGAAGTTATCTAGGAAACAGAGGGCACTGAGAGCTTAGATTTGCCTTTTGACATTTAGGAAAATCAGCTGGTATTTGATGGCTCATTTGAATTTTTCAGAAAATGGATACATAAAAAACAAACCATTGTACAGGAAAAGAATCTTAATTATAGAATACTATTTGGTTCAGCAGAGAGTAATATTGGTGTAGTCATATTGTAAATGCTGACTTGATTTGTATATATACATGGGAGTGAAGAGACTCAGGCCAAGGATAAGACATTTGATTCATTCATCAGTTTCATAATAGGATATACTCTCCCAACGGATAAATCAAGAAATAGAAGGAAACATACCTTATTGTCCTATGCAGGGGTGCGTTCCCGATAAAACAGCTGAGAGTGGGAAATGGTTCTCTCCAGGGAACATGGCAGAATGGGAATGAAAGGCACAATAGGGATTGTTGTTTTTTCTCTTAAATCTTGTAGCACTCTTTGGTTTCTCATCTCTGTGAAGCTGTTGCTTTGATTGATGCTTTATAAGTTAGTGTTAATTAAGATGTCCTGGCTGAAAGAATCCCCAGGTCCTGAATAGAATGAATGAAATCCAACTCATACCTAAACACACATGGAGACCTTGATCATCCTTGCAATTTCTATATTATATCAGCTTTAGAAAGAAATTTCTTTGATATAAGACTCTTTAACAACAACATTTATTCACTGTGGTTTGTTGTGTTTTCTTGTTGGTATATTCAGGGCCCCAAACTTCTGAGTGAAAATTTTAGACTTAGACTTTCACACTGAGTGATGGTTTGGCTGACTATTGACCTACAAGCTGAGGTTCTGGGAAGAAGAGGCCAGCACACCCAGTGAGGGATTTTATGAAAAGTCCCTTCACTAAACTTTCCCCAAAGTGCAGACAGGACATAGAGAAAACACAGGCCATGCCATAGTGTTCAGGTCTAGCCAAAGGAGACCTTCTACTCCTAGGCATGAAGGGTCATAAAACAAAAAGATTGTTATGAGAACCCAAAAAAGTTAGGAAAGAGCAGCTTAATAGGATATATTAGACCTTAACACTTGGAAAATTTTCCTTCAAGCAGCAATATTTCAATAATCTAGGATTGTCTACTCCTGTAAGAATCCATTCATATTAATTGGTTTTAAAAGAACATTTACATAATATGATGAATGCCATTCATTATCTGCGGGTCGAATCTATAAACCAAAGCATGGAAGACTTTGTTATAATTTATTTTTAAATCAAGCTTTGACATTTACAATCTTTTCTGTAACCACAATTAACAGATTTTTGTAGAAGAGGTAAGAGGTTGGGTAAATTTAGTAAATTCTTCATCTTTTCCAGCAGAGACACTAAATCTTGTCTAAATACTCATTTCTTTATTTCTTGATTTATCAGCTTTAGAGTTATGCTGCAAACAATAGACTTAATGTTAAGTTATTGCCTCTTGGTAGTGGAACTGGAGCAGAGGAAGATTTGAAATTCATATTTTTTGTGTGTCTTTGTGCAGTGTTTGAATAGTGAGCCAGTGTTCACGCGTCATAAAAGCAGTCTGTTGTGAGAAGGCCGGCAAGGACGCCATGCCGCTGTCCAGGAGATGCACATAGGTCACAGACTGAGCCAGGCGCAGGTAACTTTATCTGTTTGGTGTCTCCAAACACTGCTGGGTGGTTTTTAAATTCTCCCAATTGCCTTCTCATTAGAATCAAAGCCTCAGGCATCAGAAGTAGAAAGAAGATAAAATGTTCAATTTATCCTTATTTGAAGGCGACCAACTGACTCAAAGACATGGTTAAGTTTGAAGTGTTAGGATACTGTGTGACTCGGACCTAGTGGGGGACTCAACAAGAAACTTTCAGCTCTACAAAAACGATGTCCGGCTTCATGTTCTTATATTTGTTGTTGAAATCCACACCGGTTACACATAACAAAGGTGATTAGACACAGAGAAGATGAATGAAAATGAAGGTAGGAGCAAAGTGAGCAAGTTAAAGGGCCAGGGAGGAGAGAAAGATGACTGATCTTCCTAGGGGAGCAATGCGGTACTACACGGTAATGCGCCAGGCCAGCGCAGACTGGTAACCACTGACCACCGCTTCTTACGGTCTAAGCCCCAGCAAGCTGCGGACCAGCCAAAGGAGCCACCTGCCCCTTACAATGATGTGTGTGTAAGTTCTTCAGGCAGAGTTCATGAATCCCAGACCCTCCGAATGGCTGAGAAGCAAAGACGTTTGGACGATATGAGTTTGGACAGGTCATGACTTACTAGCCGGAGTGAGAGCCAGGTCTCAAGATCACAAACAGAACCCTGTCGGCTCTGACAGCAGGGCTCCTGTAGCAGGCAAAGGCTGGAAGGAAGCCATGTCTTCCACAGCTACCTTCTCTACCTAAGCGCAGATGAAAATGGCTTAAATAGCTGCATGGGAATTTCTCTATTCTGTTTTCTTTTACAGTTAGGGGCTCCAAATGAATCTCTAATGATAATTTGTCTTAAGTTATTTATTAAAGCAGAGTGGCATTTGAGTGTAGCTGACCATTAGTGGAGACTGATGTGGGCTCCTAGAGTGAGCTGAGAACAGTTTGAGGAAGAAAATTACAGGAAAGGGAGTTGGTGGCAGCTGCCCTATATAGGTAAATGCCAGACAAACGTCCTCATTTCCTCCGGATGCGGTGGGCAGCGCTCATGCACTATCAATATTGATTTACAACACTTACAGAAAAGAGGAGTAACACTTACACCAGGAGAGTATTTGGAATTAGTATTATTAGTATTTGGCAAAATCACCCAATATTTTTTAAAAAGACAAATGTGGCTATTGACATAACTGCCCAGTAGTACCTACCACCAGACCAAGGGCATCTTGCTGACTATGAATCTCTTTCAAAATCTAATAGCCATTTGCTAGAACTTTAAATGTGAAGCCAATAAGTTCCAGGATTTGAATTGTGAGCTTTCAGAAGGCCCATATGTAATATTTTTCATTACATTAACTTGTGTGCAGAGAGATATAGGGTTTTTTATAATGCTGGGTAAGTACAGTCTTGCTTTTTGATGGAGTTTCAACAATAGAACTAGTTTATTACACCCTCGAGCAACATCCCTATCTGATACGGTACAGTAATGAGAATTTTAATACTTATTAACCTCATGAATTTTGCAAACCGATAAAATTGAAAGAAGGAACATCTATTGCATCACTGAGACTTTATTCGATGACTCTGAGTCTAATATGTTAAAGATATTACTGTTACCTCCTTTGGAAAGTATAAAGAATAATTCTGAATTGTTCCTTTTTATTTTTTGAAACAAATCCTTCTGACAATAAAGGATCATCCTTGCATCCAACTTGAAGAGAAGTCTTAAAGCCTTATTTAAGCTCTTTAAACTAGAAATATACCATCCTTTTCCCATGGCAAATTCTTAGCTGGTACAAAGTTAATGTTTTTAAAAAGTATTTTGTTTAAAATATTAACTTAATATCCTCCTTCTGTATCCCAATAACAAATTTTACAATTAAGAAATCAGGCCTCAGAGTAAATAACGTCTAACATTTAATTGCTTATGATTTGCCGCACCTGAATGATCCAAGCCAGTCTCTCCAACAGAACTTTCTTTAATAATTGGAAATGTGCTGTGTCTGTGCTGTCCAACATGGTAGCCATCATTCACATGTAGATACAGAGCACTGGAAATATGGTTACTGTGGCTAAGAAATGTTTTCACTTAATCCTAATTTTTTTAAATTTCAATCACCATGTGTGGCAAATGATTCTCACATTGGATGGCACTAGCCCAAACACGGCCTTTCAGCATATCGTAGGCCTTAGACTACTGGGATAGAAGGGTGCTAGGATGGAAAGTGACCGGTATGAAGGGGAAATCCTAATCAAGATTGTAAATGTTCTCTAATTATTTGGGACTTTTACCCAGAAAGAGCTAGTGAAAAATATTTAACATTCTTTTCGAGACTCCTTTAGAAGCCTCTTAATTACATCTGCATGTAGATAAATATAGAGAGACAGATAAGTGACAGATATAGATAGATAGATAGACAGATAGATAGATAGATATAGATAGATAGATAGATAGAGCTTAGTTCAAGTAAGATGTTGGATAGATATTTCATTTATTCAATTGCTTTCTTATCAGAAGACAGAATTCCTTCGTTTGTTCTTGCCAGGTGTTTAAAATAAAATTATCCTGATGCTTGTGAAAACAGTAAGAAAGACTACATAGAACTGTTAGGAAAGATGTCAAGACTCATAAAAGGAGGGAGAAACGGGGCTCAATTCCAAATGCAATGAGGACATCTGGGCTTTAAAGCCAAATAGCAGGCAGGGAAACGGGGGTTTGATGGACAGAAAATTACTAAGAGAGGACTCAAGAAGAGAGAGAGTTTTGCTGGGAAAAAAAAAAAAAAAAAACTTTAACATAATTGGTGCAGAAAGCAGGCCAGGGTGAGTGGTCACCACGCGGGGGGTGTGGGGGTGAAGCACATGATCAGCTGGGGGTGGGGGGATCCTGCTAAGTTGACAGCAACATTCTTGCCACAACTGACCCGGACAGGCCAAAGATGAGATAGGGCCATGGTCACAGCCGGGTCAGGAGAGGCCTCGGGGCAGCCTAACCGGCGTTTGCTCCGGAAGACAGTCCTGTCATGAGCCACACCAGCAAATGACCCTGTGACCCTCCCTGGAGTCCCGGAGGGGAGGCGCAGGGGGAGCGAACGGAAGCCTTACTCTCCGTCAGCAGCATGGGTCATCATGGTCTGCAGGTCTTCTCCACTCCCTCCTCTCAGCCCTGCCCAGAAGAACCAGCAGCCCAGAGAAGCGTCCTTGCGATAAACCCAAAAGGGCTTTTGGGCAGAGAAAAGATGTCAGTGGACAGCTCTCATGCCAGGACCTGGGCTCAGCCTGCCGGCATGCTTGCCCACCCCCTCCTGTCTTTACCACTCCTTTATTCCTTTCTGGCAGCAACAGGTTGGTTTGTCCCCAGCTTGTAAATTTAGGATGTGACTTGTTTTCAAAAGAAAGGAATTCGGGGTCCTCACAGTGAGGGAGCAGAGTTGAGAGGACTGTGGACAAGTGGCCCGGCCGGGTGAAAAAGCGTCTGCTCACGTGTGCTGCCGTAGAGAGTTCCGGCCATGGGAGCTTCAGTCCCGGTTCGGTGGGCCTCCGGGTCAGGACTCCCGCAAGGCCCTTCTTCTCCCTCAGTGACAGCCAGCCCGCACACCACTGCGTCACCCCAGCACCTGACACACAGGACGGGTGAAGCACACTCTGAGGAGTGAAAAGCCTATCTTCATAAAAAGTAGGGAGAAAGGAGCCGAGGTCGCCCACCTCCTTCTGCTCCCAGCCTCTCAGGGAACCTCCCGCCAGATGCCACTCTGGCACCCGTGGGCCACAGAAGTCACAGCCCCTCCTAGTGCTGATACCAAGTTCCTAAAACCTCTTGTCACTGGCACTGGCTCATGCTAAAGAGGAAGGCCGTCTGCTCTTATCTCACACTGCCCTGTAGAATCCGCCTAACTGCTCAAGGTTAAAGATTAATGGACGGAATATTCATCTCCCGCAGCAAATCTTCCTAAACACGAACTCTCCCAGGACACACGGGGCTTTCCACGGAGCCGCTCAGAATACTTGCTGGCAATTAGTTTCTACAAAAGCCAGCTTGGTGAGGATAAAGGAAATACTTGAAGCTGCATGTAAATCTAAAATCTTTAGAGGGTGATATAAACTTTGAGTGGATTTAAAAAATGACTTTGGTTTAATTGTGAATAATACCTTGGTAGTATTGTAATTTGGGGTAAGGGAGAAAAAAGCTGGAGTTTAGAACCAGACCCATAATGAAATATCTCTGTATCCTCATTTTGCTCAAACAGTAAAACAGGCGGCCAGAAAAAAAATGCAGAAACCCTGAGCAAGATAATGAGATTTCTCTTAATTTGATTTGCTCTGAAGAATGCTGGCCTATTTAATACATCCGTGTGGAGTTGCTGTTTATATTTTGGTTTCTAATTAGCATAGTCATTCTGAAGCCTCTAGCTGACTTCCCCTCCCATATAAATCTAATTTGGCCTTGAGGAGGGTTATGGGAGCCGTACACCGAGCAGGAGCGAAGGGAAATGTCTGCCAAACAGCAGGCAGGCGGGATGCATCTGGGACTGGAGCGGAGGCCAGCAGCCAGGGCCTGCGCTGTGCTGCGAAGAGCAGGAGGGGGCAGCACCCGAAGCAGCTCCATCCCAGGCTGCACCCTGCCCACCCCGGTGAGACCTGGCCATAGCAATTTCATACCAAAGAAAGGATGACGCTGAGGGGATACTAAAACTATAAAGAAAAGATTTAAAATTGATTTTGAAAGTTTCTAAACTAGGCCATAGAATGGATGGTATGTGGGTATGTGTTGAAGTAAATGCTTAGTCTCCCTCCTAAAACTCCCTGTAAAGAGTGACATTTCAATTTTCCCTGGCTTTGGGGAGTTTGATTTTTTTTTTTTTTTACAGCTCTACAACTCAGCCTTTGAGAAGCACCTTCTAGCTGTGATAATAAAGTACCCAGAGTGGGGATATGGACAACATTGATAAAGAGGCACTAATCCTTATTCTCTGTGAAAAATAGTCTGAAGGCACATTCTATCCCAGAGGGGAAGAAAGAAGAATGCTAAACATGACTAGCAGTGACCTATTTTTCACCAAGCAATTGGGGCTCAAGTACATTTTTACTAAAATGTTGTTCATGGGTAAGAGCGGAGGAGCTAAAACTCTTTATAAAGAGCATTAAAGTACAAACATACAGTTTTGCAGTAGCTCTAAAGAAGAGAGATAACACTATTCTGAGAAGTTATTCTGAGAAGATCTAGAGGGTCTGACAACACTGATCTGGCAGGAGTGCTCAGGATCACCATTTGCAGTTGGCGATTTGCCTTAACCAGTCTCTGCACCCTTTCTAAAGCCGGTCGAAGCAGTTTTTAGGGCCCAGAGAGCCTCGTTCACGAAGGCCCAGGGAGCTCTAACGAACACAGATGTGCTGGACTGTGGTCAACTCCAGCAGGAACACACAGCTGGACTGAGTCGGTGTGGCTCTGGGCACAGAGGATCCACCTGAGGATTGTTGCTGACACAACATGAGGGAGAACAGGAGCAGAAGATAGTGGTGGGCTGTTTCCCAGGAGAAGCTCTGCTGTGGCTGGTTCTCCAGAAGAGAACTTGACGGTTCTTGTTGAAGACGGAGATCTGGGCCTTGCTGTCATCAAGGACGGCTGTTGTTGCTTTGGGGGAGCTCTGGCCTTCATCTCTGCTGCGAGTATCATATCCTGGTTCCAGCGTAGATTTCTTCGGCCTTTTAGTGCAGACACGGACATACATGGGACAGTGCTGTGGGCTCCCAGCCCTTGATTGGCTCTTTCGGGTCTCCAGTACACACAAGTAGATGCTTTGCACTCTTCCTGCATTTGGCTTGTGTGTGTGAATGTTGTAACGTGTAAATATCCTGTATTAAATCTGCTTGCTCACAAGTGATTGACTCTAGAAAGGTAACTAATACACACCTTACTGCAAAACTCACCCCTGTTTTGAGAGTACAATGCTAACAGTCTGAATCTGATCTTTAGCTAGAACAGTGAGAATTACAGTTCCTCCTAGAACACACTGAAAAGTCTCCAGGATTAAACTTTGAAAGATACACTTCTGTTGCATGCTGTATATTCTATTTTAAAACCTGTCCGTCCACAGTTTATTGTGTACTGACAGTATTAAATGTTGCAAACACATGAGTTTCGCACATCCCTGTGAAAAGGAGGTATCAGTCAGAGGGAGAGAGGAAGAGAGGAATAGAGGGAGAGAGAGAGGGAGGGAGAGAGGGGGAGGGAGAGAGGGGAGAGTGGGGAGAAGAAACAGAGAGAGGGGAGGGGGAGGGAGAGGGGAAGAGGGAGGAGGGAGAGGAGAGAGAATTTTTAAAAACTAAAGGGAGCTTTACAATTTATAGGAATTTTCTAGAGGCATTCAGTGAGAAAGTTGCTAAAGATAGATGGAAGCACCTTTTCTAGAATTTCAAAATGGGGGCAGACATGGATTTAGATGGAAGAGGTAACAGCATCCAAAATCCTCTGTGCAAGAAAATAACAGTCACATGGACTAAGCACGGTGCTGAGTACAACAACCTCTTCTACCATTGCCTGACCTACTCTTGGTGCCACCCATCCTAGAATCTGCTGGATTCTCACTGCCGGGCTCCCCGGGAGGTAAAGTCCAGGGCTCTTGGCTTTTGGCGTCTGTCCTGCTTCTTTATCTGCGAGAATTGATGGGATGACTCTCCAGGGGAAGGGCCACCTTTTCACCTGATCTCTGTCACTAGGTACCGTGTCCCAGGCGTCAGTGCCAGGCTCTCATCTCTTTGCTTCTCACACATTTCTTTAGAAGACTTCTCACTCAAGTTCAAATACCACCTCCAGGCCAGAGGCTTAGCTGTAAGATGTCTATAAATATGGGAGCAGAAATGTCAACCAGGTGATTAGATAAATAGATCTGGCTGTCAGAAGAGGTTTGGTATAAATTCTGAAACAGAGTTCATCATGGTCTGCTCTGCCAGTTGCTGGTGTCAGCACTCATAAACCCACTTCTCCTCTAGATTCCCAGGGTCACTCGGAGAAAGCAGCGGCCACCCCGGCCCAAGTGAGGATCCCCCACCCTTGCTCCCTCGGGGAAGTCTTGACAGTCTCCACCCGCCCGTCCCGGCCTCCCCACTCTGGCTGCAGCACCTGCCATCTAACCTCGGCACGGGGCTTCCAACTCATCATTTCCTCCACCCACAGTCAGTGCGGCCTTTGCAGGAGGCGCACGGGGATCACTTCCCTTTCCGAAGCTCGCAGCGGCACCGGCCTCCCCTGCTGTGGCCTCCGTAGAGCACCTGCTTCGGTCCTGCCTGCCCTCCTTGTCCTTTGCCATCACCGCTGGGCGCAGGACACTCCCGGCACAGTGGCCTTCTCACACCTCCTGCAGAAGGCAAAGCTCCCGTCCACATTATGCAGTCCTGCCCACCTGTAAGGGTCTCCTGGGTCACCCCATCCTGCTCCCTGTCAGGGATGCAACTGTTAGTGCCAGCGCACAACAGTTGCTCCTGAAAGTTCCATTTCGGGGGGTTCGATAAGCACGTACGACAAAGAAGTAAACGAAAGCTGATCAGATGGGGATAGATTCTGCAGAGACTCTGACAGGATCAGAGGGCCAGGAATGACTGAGGAGAAGGAGGGGTTGTCCTTCTACACAGAGTGGTCAGGGAAGCCTGCTAAGAAAGTCACAAGTGACAGACGTGAAATGCCCGACAGTGAGCCATCAGAGATGTTGGGATGGCGCCGCGGACAGAGGGAGCAGCAAATGTGAAGTTCCGCGGGGACATGCAGTGCTAACGGAGGCTGCCATGGCTGGAGCAGAGCTGGGCAGACAGCAGCACGGACAAGGTGACTTGCTGCTGTGATGACAACAACTTGGGAGGAGTGTGGACACAGGAGATCAGTGAGAGGACACAGGTACAGTCCCAGAGCTGAGGGATCACTTTGAACGGCCACCATTGTGCTAACTATGCGGGCAGTACAATGCCTCAGCTAAAGAAAAGGTGTGAAGGCAAAGCACACAGGACTCACTGATGGGTTGGATGACGACTGTGAGATTACTACTCACGAATGTGGATCCCTCAGATGCCTTTCCAGCCACCTTTCTCCACCAACCAGCTCAGGTTTTCTTTACCCCTTCCCTGTGCATACCCTTCATAGCACTTTTTGCCATTGTAATAAAACAGGGATCATTTTAAGGATGAAATTTCACCCCAGGCCAAATCATTCATGAGGAGGGCAAGTTAGTGTCTGTCTTGCTTTTCACTCTGTCCAGGGCACAGAAGCACTTGGGACAGTGTATTAGTCAGCTTTCCCATTGCTGGGACAAATATCCAACATTGACAATTTTAAGGGAGGCTTAAACTGGCTCACAGTCTCAGGAGGTTCAGTCCATGGCCAGCTGGCTCCACAGCAGAAACCCATGGTGGAATGGCATAGTGGAGTGAAGCTGCTTAGTACATGGTTGCTGGGGAGCAGGGCAAGAGACAGAGCCAGAGAAGACTGGGTGAGGGAGCAGATATAGTACCCAAGGTCAGGCCTCTACAACCCAGGGGCCTGCTTTATTCATCTGCTAGGTGTTTCTTAACCCAATGAAGTTGACATATGAGGATTAAGAGTCACAGACACCCACCAGATGTTTGGGGTTAAATTTCTGTTGGACACACCTGGAGTCCACCTGACTGGTCCTACATATATACCTGCAAATGTATACATAGGTAAACCTTTTAGGTCATTGCATCATACTGCCATTCACACAGAAGTGGAAAGTTCTAATTCTGACAGGAGTCATTGATAATCATTGAATAGCTACTTCCCTGCCAGCAGCTCTGAGTATGAATAATAGTAGAATGCTTGTTTATTAGACAATAAGCTGGAAGAGACGACCTCTGACAACCTATATAATTTAGGTCAGACAAGGATGCGTCTGAGTTAAATGTTAAGCTTGATCACCCACATTTTCAACCATATGCTGAACCTTACTTGCCTGCCATCATTTCCTTGAAATGTGTGTTTTTATTCTTTCAATGCTCTTTTTATTCTTTAAATTCATTTAAAGGTATGAGTTTATATTCGATGGCCATTTCTAGTTGAACCACGTCAGCGTCAAAGTTCAGACTTGTGACCAGTTCCTAACTATGTCCCTCACTCAGTCAATACCTCATCTACAGCCCAGGCCGTGACTCTGAGCATCCTATCAAAACTGAAAACACCATCTACTCTCTACCCATTAAAAATTTGCTTTGTTAGCCAGGTATGGTTGGGAGGCTGAGGCGGGAGGATCACTGCAAGTACAAGGCCAGCCTGGGCTGCATAGTAAGTTCAAGACTATCCTGAACTACACAGAGACCTTGTCTCAAGAATAAATTAATTAAAAGCTCTGCTGGTAGACTATAGCACAACATATCAGTGGGTCTTGTGGTTGGATAGTTTATTCCCTACTTTTTGTAGGTGACCCTAGCTTAGTTCAAGACTGTAGATGCGGATGGGTCTCAGTCATCCCTGTAGGGTTCCACAAGAAAACAAATTAAATGGCCCCGTGACTGTTTAATAATTTACTGCTTATGGTTTAATGGATCCCCTAAAGCTGTGATCACACAAAACATAGCTTTAGAAAATGGTCTTGGAGAATGTCAGTTATTGGTCCAGAACAGACTTAACTCATCCTTTTTTGACAATGAGAAGGGCGAGATGGAAGCAGAAGCAAATAAGTGCATGACATCTCTGCAAGCAGTCTGCAGAGCCACACGAGGTGCACCGACCCCACAGCACCCACCCAGCCTCAGTGGATCGGGTATCATTGGCCGGGGCGGTGCCCCACTCACCTCCGTATTAGTTGGATCTAAAGCAAGCCTGGAAAAGTGCCATATTTTAAGATCGTAATTTTGATTCCTTCTAAATATTCTCATCTTTACCATCTTGCTGGTATGTTACAAATCTGAAATATGTGACTATAAAACTCCCCATTAGTTTTCATGAGAGAGTTGTGCAAAACCTCACAATTTAAGATGTTGCGAGGTTTTCACAAGGTTGCACAGCTCAGTCAAAAACTAGACCTTCCAGTTCTACAGTCCGTGCTGCATATGAAAATAAATGAATCTGAGAGTATGTGCATGTCTACAGTCCCATCTAAGCCTCACAGCTCTGTGGAGTCATTAAGAATGATATGAAATTTCACAGAATGGATATAATGTGATTTATTTAACCATTTCCCTATTTTCAGGCATTTGGGTTGATTTCATTTTTTGGTCCTACCTATAACACTCTAATGAATTATTCACCCTTATATCTTGACATTGCCATAAATTCCGCTCAAAATATTCTACTTGTCTTCAATCACATTTACCCCATTTTTCTTGCCACTCTCTGAAGCAGCCGTGAAAGTCCTCTGTCCTGGGTGTGCCGGATACCTTGATGGCCTGAATGCTTCCCAGCGTTTACCCTCATGGTCATCTGGGCTTGGAGAAAGAGCCAGAAGTCACATAGTGCCAGACCCAGTGAACAAGGCAGATAAGGACACGTAGTAACGGTCTCGTGATCTTGTCTTTGGATGGATCACGCCTCATAAAGACGTGAAAGAGGCCTCCAGAGCTGCTTCTGAAAGTGGCAAGAGTGATGGGGTGAGTGTGTTCGAAGTGAGAGGGAGTATTTTAAGGAGAATTAAGGGCAACGTGTCTTTTACTGTAATAAAATTTTAACTTAAACACACACTGTATATTTTCATCACACTGTGTATATGTGCAGTGTCCTTTGGGTTTCACGACACTGTGAGATAACCAAAGTCCAGGAAGCCATGAATCCCTGATAAAAATGACATAGTATTTGTATATCACCTGTGCACACTGTTCCATGTACTTTAACTCATCTCTAGATTACTCGTAATGCAAATAGTACAATTAAAATGCTCTGTAAACAGTTTTGTATCATGTTGTTTAGGGAACAGCGATAAAAGAAAATGATCTGTACATATTCAATACAGACGCAACGCTTTCCCAAATACTTTTACTGCCTGGTTGGTCGGATTGGCAGAAGGGGGACCCACAGATAGAGGGGGCAAGGGAGACTGTGCAAGTATTTCTATAGAATTAATTCTTAGCATTAGAACTGATGGTAAAATGGAACTTTTTTTTAAACTTTGAAAAATAAGGAAACATTGCTGGATATGGCAGTACCTGCCTGTAATTCCAGTATTCTGAGAGGCTGAGACAGGAGGATCACAAGTTTGAGCCCAGCCTGGATAATTTAAGAGACTTAGCAAAATAAAAACTGAAAAGGGCTGGGACTGTAGCTCCATGCAGAGTCCTCAAGTTCACCCCTGACCCCCCAGAAAAAAAGATAAGCAAAATTTTCTTAAGTTTTATTCAGCATTTGTGTATCTCTTATCAAAGAGTGAGGTTGGTCTGCAGTTTTCTTTTATGTGCTAGCATTGTCTTATATAGATAAAAAGGTTGTAATAGACTACTAAATGAAATGAGAAGTTTTGTATCTATGTGCTCAGAACTATTTATATAAGTAGGAAAAAAAAATCTAATCCATGAAGCCTTTTTAAAACTGGTTACTGAAGCCATCTGTGTCCCATGCTTTTTAGAGGCAGATCTTTGCCAATAATATTAGTGGTTGCTACAAATTCGAGTTTGTAGTCAGTCTCGGGAGACAAGACAGCTTTAAACTAATGCTATGTTTACTTCACTAAGGATACAGCTCAGGAGATGCAGCATCTTTACTTCCTCCAGAGGACCAAGAGCTGCCTGGGCATAGGGATGTCCGGCACATCACACATAGGAGGTGTCAGTGCCTGCCCTGAATGAAAGAAAGAATGGTAACTGAGAAGCATGCAGATCACCAAAATACACAGACTCAATTTCCTGCAGTGTGTCATACCATCCTAGTGGTGTGGGAGCAAGATCTGCACGCCTGCTCACTATCCACTTCTCCATCAGTCCAGGTGGTCTTGGGGTGGCAGGTCCACAGCACACAAGGTGCACACGTGGTACACTGTCATTCCACAGCTCTAGTTCCCAGGAACAGACCTGGATGTCAGGCAGGCTCTGATCAGGAGTGATGTAAACACACTACTCCCACTGGTCCTCTTCCAGGGAGATTTCATCTTTTTGTGAGTCGATTATAAATACTTTGATATAATCCTAGAAAATTATGTATTTCATCTAAGTTCTCAAACTCATTGGCAACATGTTGGTTTTGTCAGAGAACTGCCTCTGTATTGATTTTTAAAAGAATCAGTTTTATGGTTAATTGATCATATATGGGTTCCCCCATCTCTTCTACTTTAGGAGCTTCTGTTTTTGTCTTTATTAATTCTCACTTCCATTTACTTTGGGTTACTTACTCCACCTCTAGATGCTTGAATTTTTTTTTTTTTTTTTTTTGTGGTGCCGGGGATCAAACTCAGGCCCTTGTGCTTACAAGGCAAGCACTCTAATCACTGAGCTAAATCCCCAGCCCCTAGATGCTTGAATTGAATAGCTTATTTATTTTCCATCTGTCTTGTTTTCTGGTAAAAAAAAAAAAATAAGTTTCACAATGTTTCTTTCTTTGTATCACTTTATCTAAATCTTAAAAAGCATATTCTCATTTTGCTGATCCTCAAATGCATTTAAGAAAAGAATTAAAACAAATAAATCTAAATTATTTGGAAAGGTATCTAATTTTCAAAGAGTATCTTTGCTACTTTATTAACTACTAATATATTACATGTACTCAGAATGTGACATGGTGCTTGCTACTTTTTCAAAAAATGTGTTTCCTTAATCGAGTTTTATAGTAAGCCAGGGCTGTTAATTGCTCATATCATTTATAGCCTTATATTAAAAATACTTTGATCTTCTAGTTTCTAAGAAAAAATATTTTTAAATTACAGTATGATTGCTTTTGCCAATTTTTCATAAAGGTTTTGAGTTATGTTGGTAGGATATGCCTCTTATCAATATTGAATTTCCCTTTTTAGTGCCCTTTAATATTCATATTCTTGTGACAATATTAACATTGAAAAATAAAATATTTGCTTAGTTTTTGTTTGTCTGATACTTCTTTGGGCATATTATTTTCACTTTTATTTTTCTTTGAAATGTAATTCAAAGAGGTTTAGGTGTCATTCTTTTCGTCTTTATATTTGTGTCTACCACAAGTAATTTAGAAATTCCTTTGTGATGATTGTATTAACCCTTACAACCACATTATTCATGAGTATTTAGGTACTGTTTGATTTTTCTTTTCCTTCACTATTTCTTTTGGAATCTGAGAAATTAAAAAATTTAGATATGCATCCTTCAGAAATTGAGCAGCATAAGTAAATAAAGTCTGATCTCTGAAATGACCTATAATGTCACCATACCCAAAGGACTTGAGTACAGAATTCTTGATCAATCATTTCCCTTAGCAGGTTCCTTCACTTCTGCTTTTAGTACATTTGATTGTGTTCAGGGAAATAATAAATATTTTAGTTTGCATTTAAGAGATGACGTGTAAGAGATGATGTCTTGTGAAAGGTCCAAGACTGGGGGGATAATAGCAAGGGGGTGAGGCCAACAAAGATGCAAATGATAGGATTTTTCCCAGCCACCACCTTGCAGCCCACCACGAAGAATTAGTGGGTGTCTTGGCAAGTGCGAGCAGATTTCTCTGGCAGGTTTGCACGGAGAAAATGCACTTTGGAACAGCATTTTCCCGGGTTCCCTGCCGAGTGATTTCATCCTGTAGGAAGCTGGCCCTCTCACATTCTTTGAGGTGGCATCGTCCTGTCCCTCGCAAGCTCAGAGGGAGTCAGTTCCCAAGTGCCAAATGCAGCATCACCACCAAGTCCAGAAATGTGAAAGTGACAAAGAGAAAAAAGCCCATATGACACCCATGTCCCCTTTTATCTGGAACATCTCCAGGCTGGCCATATGATATTCTCAAAGAGCCCCTAAACTGCAAGATCTCATAAAGAATCTAATATCAGATTTCATTGAATGATGCCGCTGACTTAGATCCAGGATTAGTATTTTCTTTGATTACCAGTTCTACTTACTCTCGTTGGTTTGTGAGGACCACAGTCTTCAAAAATGCTTACTATAACTTCCATGTGAGTTTTATTTTCCATCTTGTATTTGTGTAAATATATTTAGGTTTCTAAATTACTAGCTGACGTGTGACTTACTGAGTTTCATAATCCATGTATAGTATACTTTAAAACTTGCGCACTTTTCATCTGTGCCTTTGATCCAAGAGTATTCAGAACTTTTTCCAACGTCTTGGTTGAGTTTCCCGGAAGTAGATCCTGAGACAAGCATTCATGCACATGTGACTTATTAAGAAAATGCCCCCCACCCCCCACCCAAAACACAAGGAAGCAAGGGAAAAGAGATCAGAGAAGGTCAAGAGGCCAATTTGGGGAACAAGGTGGCTGCAGGACGTGAAACTGCACTTGCTTCAAATTAGGGCAAACCCTGAGGACTGTCCTGTGTTCTAGTCACTGAGTAAGCAGAGCCCTTCGCGGGGTACCAGGTCAGACTACCAGGCTGCCGATTTTCTGTGCGTGCATTCAAGCAACAGCAAAGGCATCTCTCTGAATGGGAACAGCAGGTGCAGGTTGCTGGAAATAACACCCAGTATACCGAAGCCAGCAGAGGGGATCACAGAAACAAAAGGACTCCAAAGAGCCCTGGGCAGAGGACTGACAGTTTCTACCACAGTCATCTTCCTCATTCTCTGTACGCGAGACATTTCCCACTTAAAGAATACATGACTCCAGGGAAAAATAGCTGAATTCACAGCAATCCAGGCTGACCTTGGAGGAATGCCATGGATCTGAAAGATTCAGATACCATCGTCTGGGCAACAAGGATGCACATTACTACTGTACTTGTTAATGCATTTCTGGTACTTTTCAGTCAACAGAGCTAGGAAACAAATCATTTCAAGAGATAATGTGTTCCGACTTCCAATAGTTCTCCTTCAGGAGCAAGGTGTAGATGTCATTCTCTGTACGACGAGACATTTCCCACTTAAAGAATACATGACTCCAGGGAAAAATAGCTGAATTCACAGCAAGGTGTGATGTGAGCAAGGTGTAGATGTCAATGTACCACCATCTCCAGAATGGCAGGGTGCATCTAGTCCTACATTCCGTGATCAAAATCCACCCATCCCCTCTGTAGAACTGCTTTTCCCCCACCTCTCTCCTCCAGAGCCCTTTCTACCACTCCTTTTCAACATCTTAGCAAATGCAATATGGTGAGAAAAAGGGGGGAAGAAGATTCCATGAAGGAAAAGAGAAATAAAGCCATCTTTGATTGTAAATGATATGATCATTGATGTAGAAAACAAAATAAAATCAACCCAAAAATATGGTGAAACCCGTAAGTGATTATGGTCAGTCTGCTAGTTACCATGTAATTAACTAAAAGTTAATAAACTTGAGACATTTGGAGGAAAATGGTTGCCCCTTTGAGACCATAATGTTAAGTGAAATAAATCAGACATGCAAGTTAAATATCACATAGTTTCTCTTATATGAGAAATGCAGAGTAAAAATAAAGAGCAAAATAAAAGATAGATAATAGGAAATAAGGGGATAGCTCATTCTCAAAGAGGGAAGGGATCAAGAGATGGAGGGAGGAAAGAGGAAGAGAAAAGTGATGAAAAACATGGAATTAGGATGTGTTGTGTACACACACCAACTCCACACAAGGAATGTACACTTTGTATACTGCAAACGTGTGCAAATAAAGGAAGGGGACCAAGAGGTAGGTGTAAGGGGTAAGGAGGAAAGGGAAAGGGGATGAAAAAAGGAATTAAGAAGTGTTATGTATATGTACCAACTTCCCACAAGGAACGTAAATGTGTACTACACACATGTAGTAATACGCTAAAAAAATTAAAGTCGATTGCTTTTTTATAAAGCAGCAATGAACATGTGAAAATTGAAATTAAAAGCACAATACCATTTATACTAGTGCCTTCAAAATAAATACTTAGATATAAATCTAATAAATATGTATAAGATCTGAATGAGGAAAACTATAAAGCTGTTGAAATAAAGCAATGGAGAGATTCCATGGTGGTGGCTAGTAATATTCAACAAATTCAATGCATTCCCAATAAAAATCCCAGCAATTTAGTTCGTGGATAGTGACTATGAATTATAAAGTTTATATGGCGTGACAAAAATGCCTAAAATAAACAATACAATACCGAAAGAAAGAAAATTGGAAGATTTATACTACCAAGCTTCAGAATTTAATATAAATCTTCAGTAATCAATACTATGTGAAAAAATAGATAAATATTTATGGATAAATAGATTAATGTAACAGAATAGAGAAACCAGAAATAAACCCATTTAAAAATAGTCGACTGACTTTTTTTTTTTTTTTTTTTTGGTAGTGCCGGGGATCGAACTCAGGCCCTTATGCTTACAAGGCAAGCACTCTAATCACTGAGCTAAATCCCCAGCCCCCTCAACTGACTTTTAATGAAAAAGCAAAGTCAATATGGTGCAATAAAGTTAGTCTTTTAAACAAATAATGCTGGAACAAATGGACATTCACATACCAAAAAAAAAAAAAAATGATTTAGGCCTACCTGTCACAAAATTAAACAAAATTGAAACACAGATAGAAGTGTAAAATGTGAAACTGTTGGAATACAAAGGAGGAATTCTAGATAACATTAGGCTTTGCACTGACTTTTTAGATAGAAATACAAAAGCATATTCCATAAAAAATTGAGACATTGGACTTCATGAATATGTAAAATTTCTGTTTCATCAAAGATAATGTCAAGAAACTAAAAAGACAACCCTCTTACTGGAAGAAAATATTTGCCAAAAAGAAAACATACCTGATAAAGTGTTGTTAATCAAAATATAAAGAGAACTCTTAAAACTCAGCAATAAGCAACTTGTTCTTGTAAAATCTTCCGAAGTCCTTAAAAGATAACCCATGAAGATGACAAACAAGCACATGAAAAGGCGTCCCACATCAGAAGCTATCAGGGAAATGCAAATTAAAACAACAGTGAGCTACTGCAGCACACCTATCAGATTTGCAACACCAAACACTGACAAAGATGCGGAGTAGCGTGACCCTTCTCCTCTACTGGTGAGGACACAAAATGGCGAGGGCACTTCAGAAAACAGTTTGATAGTTTCTTACAAAAATAAACCTACTCTTACTCTTAATCCAGCAATCACGCTCTTTACTATTTACCCAAAGTGGTTGAAAATATAGCCACACAAAAACCTGCACATAGGTGATTATAGTTGCACGCACAACTGCCAAGACTTGAAAGCAACCAATATGTCCTTTACTGTGTGGATGGATAAGTAAGCTGTGGCCAGCCAGACGATGGAATAGTATCCAGCACGGAAAAGAAATGAGCTGCCAAACCACGAAACACCATGGAGGAAACAGAGATGTGTGTTTCTTAGTGACAGAAGTCAGCCTTAAGAGGCTACATGCTGTGTGATTCTAGCTATTTGACAGTCTGAAAAAGGTGAAGCAATAGAGACGGGAAAATGATCAGTCACTCCCAATGGTTAGTGGGGAAGGAGCATAGAGCACGAAGGTTATTTAGGGCAGTGAAACAACTGTGTAATATTGCCACGGTGGATGCATGTCATTGAAAATTCACCCAAGTCCTTGGAAAATCCCACTCCAAGAGTGAAACAGAACATAAACTGTGGGGATCCAGCTGACAATGATATGTCAGTGTAGCTTCTCCGATCGAAACAAATACACTGCTCTGTTAGGGGAAGCTAGCAATGGAGAGAAGATGCTTGCTGTTGGGAAGGGTGCATAAGATGTCTCTGGTCCTTTCTTTCCTCTCAGTTTTGCTGTGAACTTAAGACTCCTCTAAAAATACAAAGCTTTTGAGAAGGTCAGTAGTCAAACATCAAAAAGGGATTCTGAGTCTGCATTAAACAAGCTATCACTGAGTACGAAATTCAAACCTGTTACACCCCAAAGATGTCTACAAATAAGTAAATTCTGCTACCAGTTTGGACGTTAACCACTGTAGCTAATTTCCTCTGACTTCCAACCCAAGTCACATATCACGAAATATTATAGGTTATATCAGGTGCCAATGGGTCATCCAGGTCCAAATGTAATAACTAATTGGAATCACCTAAGAGTGTGATTTATAATCGCCTCTCAGATCCACGTAGAACTTCACTATTTTGTAAAGTGTCACTCCCTCTACTGGTAACAGGAGCCACCTCTCTGTCGTGGTTGATCTGAATCATCATTGGGAAGTGCCTCTATGCCAGCTCCCCCTGCCACGTTGTCCACACGGCCTGGATGGCCATCTAAGGAATCTCCCCTCACCTACTCATACCACCATATCTGCAGTAATTCAGTGTAGCACCATGACAAAATCCAAGTACCAAGTGACACACTCTGTCTTCAGAGTGACATCAACAATGACATTTATCCTGCATGTTGAGCTTCATCATTAGGATTTCCATCTGCAAATTAAACTCTGTAAGTTCTACTAGTCAGGCTCATGCATACTCCATAGCAATTTGCTACCCTATTTGAGGATGATACTAATTAACTTGTTACTTTTTTCCATTATATTTCTGGTTGAGTATTCTTTCTGAAAAACTACATGAAAGTCATAAAAGACTCAGCCCAAGGAAGGTAATCAATGTCTTCAACGAGTGAATATTATTAATTATATTTGACATGCTATCCCTTGGAAATGAAGACATTCACCACTAAATCCATATATTTTCTTCTTGAATAAAAACATACTCTTCAATAGTCAAATTCACATTTGCAAAGGTCTTTCCACTCAGACCTTGGTCAATGCGCCCTCTGGATTTTGAGAAAGGATGTTAATAAGTCACCTCAGAGATAGATAATAAGCGCTATCTGTCCTGCCACCTGTAACACAGTCCCACCATCCTGGCTTTATGGGAACTGGAAGTACATCAAAACTGCTTTATTTTTATTTCTTAAAGAGTAAAATCTTGGAAACATCAGGGGAATAACCTAATATTAGGTCAGCAGTTATTCATATCTGTGGATATTGGAAAAAAGACTGATAAGTAGAATCTCAGGTGGGCTGTGGGGAAAAAGGAGCCCTCCTCCACTGTTGGCGGGAGTGTAGACTGGTGCAACCACTATGGAAATCAGTGTGGAGATTCCTCAGGGAACTAGACATAGAGGTTCCATTTGACCCAGCTATTGCCCTTCTTAGTATCTTCCCAAAAGAATTAAAAGCATCATACCACAGTGATACATGCACACCCATGTTTATAGCAGCACAGTTTGTAATAGCTAAATCCTGGAAATATCCCAGATGCCCATCAGCCAAGGAATGGATAAAGAAAATGTGGTTTTCTTTATACAATGGAGTACTACTCTTCCATAAAGAATCATAAGCTTGAGATACTCCTAGGTAAATGGATGTATCTTGAGACCATACTCTTAAATGAAATAAATTGGACACGCATGTTTAAATACCACATTGTTTCTCTGGTGTGAGAAATCGAAAGTGTAAATAAAGACTAAAATGTATTATATTGGGAAAGGGAATAAAATGTCCAAATGAGAAAGGGAACAAGGGAGGGGGAGAGGGAAAGGAACAGAGGGACGAGAGAATAAGAAATGGAAGGAAAATATAGAAATGAAGCTTTTGGAAATAAGGAGGGAGGAGGGGGTAAGGGAGGGGAGGGGAACGGGGGAAAAAGAAGCAACAAGATATATCATGTACAGGTACAAATCCCCTATGCTAAATGTTATCACTATGTATATCTAAAATGTACCATTAAAATAAAATTAATTCAAAAAAAAAAAAAGAATCTCAGGTCACTAATCCCTGGTGTCTGTCCCTCTATAACCCCCTCCTCTTGCTGTAGTTTGTGAATATGGTGGGATTTTATACCATAATTGGGTCACGTGACATGGCACTGATGGGTAGAATTTAACAGATATTATTAAGGTTCCTAATAAGTTGATTTTGAATTCATCAAAGTGGACAGGTTCCTGGGTTTTCTTGCCTTAATCAGTGAGTCCTTCACAAGAAGATCTGGAAGTCAGAGATTCAAAGCAAAAACGGTGCTCTCTTTCTGGCTGTGGAGAAGCAAACTGCCACGCGTGGAGAGGGCTCATGCTAGGAAGAGTAAGCATCCTCTAGGAGCTGGAGGCCCAAGTTCTACGACCACAAGGAACTGACTTCTGCCATCCGCCAGCGGGCCTTCGAGCAGGCCCCAAGCCCCAGACGAGACCACAGCCCTCACCAACACTTCGCTTTCAGACTGGTGAGACCCTGAGCTAACCTCTGCCCGACACTTGGCCCACATAAACTGCCGGGTAATAAATGTGTCTCACTTTAAGCCCATACATTTTTGCTAATCTGTTATGCGGCAACATAAAACAAATACCATAATTCGTGTAGAACTAACCTGTAGCCCCGGGGTCATGTCTGCCTTCAGCGTAATTACCTGACTCGTGGCTCTCCATGCCGTGGGGCAAATTTGTCTCTTTTAATAAAGACTCACATTTTACAGAGCTATTCAAGCGACCAGAAATCAATAAGAAAATGTAATAATCAATAATGGTGACTGCGCTGAGGTCACAACTCCACTCCTGTGACAATCAGAAATCTCTATGGGAGAGAATAGGATTTGATGAACATCTACCTTCATTTTGTGTCCACAGACCACAGATTCAGGAATGGATTTTAGCCACTTGGCAGAAAAGCCAGCAGCAAATGGATTTAACAGTTGTTTTTTGTGGAGTTTCGAAGCTCTTCTGCTACTCTGAGAAAATTTTCCTACAGCTGGTGTATCTGTCCGGGATTCATGGCACAGGGACGGCTGGCAGAACGGATTTTGCCAGGAAGAGCTCGGCAGTGAGAGAAGCATAATGTCAAAACAGAAAGGGAGAGGAAAGCCGTCTGCTTGGTGGGTCAAGCAGTGTGTTAATTATCTGCTGGTGCATGACAAATGTCTGCAAAACTTAGCAGTAAAAAACAATAAAAATATGTCACTTCTGAGGGTTGTGAATCGAGGAGTGGTGTAGCTGGGTAGATCTGACTCAGAATCTTCCTTGATTTTGCAGTCAAGCTAGATCAGGGCTTCTGTGACTCAAAAACTGAGACGGGAGGACCAGCTTCTAAGCTCAGTAACTCCGCTGTTTGCAAGAGACCTCCCTTGTGGACTTGCCCTTAGCACTACTCACGAAATGGCAGTGGCCCCCACAGAGCAATTTATGTAATGGAGTGGGAGGGTAGGAGAGGGAAAGAAGAGAGAGAAACCCAAATGACGCCACCGTGTATTTTCTAATTTTATATTGGGAGTGATATACCATCATTTTGCCATATCCAATTAACCACAAAGGCAGACTCTGTTATAATATGAAAAGGGACTAACTATATAAAGGTAAAAAACTAGGAGGTAGAGATCATAGGGCCATCTTTGAGGCTGTATAATAAAGTGGGGAATTTGGACCAAGATTTGAGTCTTGCCCATAAGACCCTTGTGACCTGTCACTCCATCAAAAGTTAGAACATAATTTATGTATCTACAAGTGAAAGTACTTTGTACAGTAGGAACACTGGTGATCTTACCACCTTGGAGTGAAAAGTCCAGGGCACCACCAACTGCAGATTCCAAATGCCTACCTTCTCTTAATTTGACCACTGTTTTCTCCCGACTTAACAGTCCTCAAAGTATTTGCTAGTTGGGCCTTCTCATCTGCTTAACCCTCCCAACCGACAGCCTGAACTATTCTCCCCATCTTCTTGGATGTTTATATCACCCTTTTCCAATACACGATTAAAAGCTAGATAAATCTTACTGGCTTACCCTGGCTTCTTCACAGACCAGCCCTAACACACCTTTGGAAGGCACGGCCTGGAGAATCAAAGGAAAGACACCTTGAAAGATGTGAGTCACTGCATGCTGGTTGCTGTGTTGAGAAAAGTCATGGACATGTACTCATCGGGTGTAACCTCACAGCAAAATCTGCAGAGAACGATCACTCCGACTGAGCGGGGTCAGGGTCAGAATTAGTGGGGAGAAGAAAAAGATTCTGAGGTATGGGCAGAACCAAGGTTATCTGAAGAGGCATGAGCAGTCCAAGGCGATTATACGTGCGCTCTGTCTTCTTCGCCTCTACAATAAGGCTTGGAAGAAAATGAACCAAAAAGCCAATACAGCCTCTCGTACTCACAAACTCTGTCCCAAGCAATTCCCAATGTGAAATTTCAGTTACTAGGACTAATACTGGCCTCCTGACTTCTACTGACCTCTGCTTTCACCACTGGCACAGGATGATCCCAACAGAGGGGTGGCTTGAGAGAAATCTCCCACTGTGGCATGAGACAATAAAAAAGTATAAAAAAGAAAATGGTAAATGGAAGTGACTCTCTGATGAGTCTTTCATCTTAACGATTCTACAAGGTTGGCTCACTACAGACTGAACCTTTCATGCAAGATCCTTTCTAAAATCTAACGTAAAGACCCTGCTTGGCAGTCTTCCTGAATCCTCCTGCCTAGATGGCTTCTAAGCAAGAGTTTAAGTGAGAACTTGGTTCCTTGAGAAAGATTTTACTGTTCTTGGAAAGTAATGTTACCCTTCATGGGGAAAGGAAACAATTTTCTGAAGAACAGAGCATCAAGATGGATGTATTCTTATGCCAAAGACAACAATGGAGTTGTTTTGTTTTGTTTTATTTTGTTTTGTATTGTTTTGTTTTGTTTTACTTTATCATAATACATGAAAGTTCAGATCTTTAGGAACAATCGTTTCCTAATGTTTCGAATTCATAGGTTGTTTTTCCAAAACAAAATTCTATATCTGGGTGGTATGCATAATCCAATCTACCCTAAAAAAGGTGTTTGGACAAATATTTCTTAACACAGACTTTAATCAGATGCTCTTCACTTTAAAATACCTTCCCACATTTCAATCCATATTGAACATGACCTTTGCAGAACAGGAGAAACGAAGTTCCCACTTTTAGAGCTTGTCTACTACTATCCACAGACACCTGGCCGAGCTAAAAACAAAACAAAACAAAACAAAACAAAAAAAAACCTGCTTAAAGTCTCATTTATTCAAAGGCGGGACTCTAGGAAAGTGATGTGATCATGTGGCCACTGTACTTACATCAAAGGGTATGCTGACCCTTTGATGACTTTAGAGCCAAATGTGATATTAGGAGGTGGGTGCTGGTTGGAAGAGGTGAGTCCCTGGGGGAGTGGTCCCCTGCCCCTCCCTCCTCCTTCTGCTTCCTGGCTGCAGATACAAGCAGCTTCCCCCTGTGATGGTTCCTTCTGCCATACTGTTTCCTCCTTGGAGCCAGCCAGCTATGCACTGAATCCATTAAAAACTGTGAGCCAAAATAAACCTCTTTCCTTTTAATCGTAGGTGTCAAGGGTTTTGCCACAGTAGTAGAAAAGTGACTAATACACGTAGCCTGTACCCTTTCCCAACACCAGGCCTATGCCTTACCACAGTCTCCCCAGCTGTTAGAATTAAGGGTTTGAATGGCAACCTCAACTGTGGGGTCAAGCACAGAGGTACACAACTCAGATCCTCCTTCAAGAAAGCATCTCTATTTTTGATCTGTGACTCTTTTCTTGGGATGGACCCAACCAGTGAAAACGTAAGACTCTGGCCATTTCATAGCTAATGGGCAAGTTCTTCTCTGAAATTCTGAAACTTCCTGTTTTCCCAGCAGAGACTGTCTGGGATGCATCGCCGTCCAATACCTCCCTCCGCCAACCCAGTTTCCTTTTGCTTTACTGGTTATACTCCTCAATAAGCATTTCACGCCCCTTGACAGCACTCCAGTGTCTGCTTTCTGGGGTCTCAACTAACAAGTTAGACTCAGACGTGCTCTAAAACTCAAGCAGATGGTAAGATGGGATTTGGAGCTGAGTCGCTCACTGACAGGATGTCATTCAGGACTTCACTCCAGGTGATATGTGGGGCACAGCTAATCCCTAAAATATTATGGCAGCATAAACACTGGCACATTGGCCAGTTGTAATTTGAGAGAATGTTCTGAAGGAGAGGAATGTCCTAGAAGTCGCAATTGTTTAGTTATTTAAAAGTGGAGCAGTGGAGATCCATCCAGACAGTGACAATAGAATTAGCTCATTATTAAGTGGCGCTGATGTCCTGCAAAGGGCTAATGAGAAATGAAGGACCGAAACATAGGTGTGAAGGCCGGAGGAAACTGTTGGATTCCAAATGGGTCTTTTCTCATGTAGTGGGAGAAAAGAAGCTGCACTTCGAGCTCGGGATTTAATAATAAAAGTCACGGGGCTTCGAGACTGAGGGTTCATCTGGGAGGCAGAGCTCTCGGGATGACCTGGCCTTGAGCTGAAGCGAGCTAGGGCTTGTACCCGGAGGTTCGACTCACCAGACTGCTCGGAGCCTCAGGGCCTGCAGGGGCCCCTCATCCTCCCTACTAGGAGGTCGTAATCCCTTTGTGGGGGAGACACTCCAGAGAACTGGCACTCAGAAGCCGACAGACAGAACCTAGTGTCACCTCTTTCCTAGCTGCTAGGTCGCTAACTTGGGGTCCATTAATACAGCTGGAGATGTGCAGGGCCTGACAAGGAGGGAAGGAATGATACACCTAAGAAGCTGCCAAAACTCACCAAAATACACTGGCGGGTGCCAAGGAACTAAAGGCTGGCCTGGGTTTTACGAATACGTGATTAAAGAGGCAGGAACGTATGATGGGTAAGGAAGAGTTTATGACTCAGAGAGAAAATACTCTCTCGGGAGATGAGATTTACACCTTGACAAAAATTTTCAAAGGATGGTATAAATTACTGCCAGAGTGACCCCTACAAGTCTGCAGGGAAAGATACAGCCTGCTGACTGAAGTTGTGATGTCTGAATTTCCACGAAGAGTGTGACAGAAAGGATCTGACAGCTCAGATACAGTGTGCTACATCGGACCTATAATTAGCAATTACAATTGATCAGTGTATGCTATAAAGTCTAAGTAATGTAGACTTAAAATTTGTTAAGAGGGTAAATCTCACCGTAAGTATTCTTACTACAATAAAAAATAAAATTTGTGTAAAATAAGTAGGAGCCTCAGGAAAGTGTACATTGTTTGCAAGGAACATGCTATTATGAGCCCGAAAGACTCATTAGAAAATTACATTTCACAGGAAGACTTTCAGGATATGCTCTTATCAAGGCCATGAGAAATGTGCTGGTGAAGATACACCGGCATCCCCGGGAAGTTCAGCCAGAGCTGGAGATAAGAGAGACTGTCATAGAGTTTTGGCACTGAGGAAAAGGAGGCCCCCAAAGCAATAGGGGTTAGCTGGTAGCACTTGAACTTCTAGAAGCCTTGGTGTTTCAACTACGACAACAATAAGTAACCTCATAGTGATTGCCAAGAGGATTTGACCCATAGAGAGTTGTGGAGATGAGTAATGCACATGGCTCCCATTACAGTTAGATCTAAAATGTTCCCCCAAATGTTCCCCGCAATGTTCCTCCATTCATTCTGAATGGTATTGGGTCCTGGGGTTGTTATAATCATCAAGAATCCACTGATGACATCATGGGGGCTGTTAAATGTGCTGTTAGGAGGCGGGGCCTGGTTGGAGGAAGCAGATCACAGGGGCATGACCTGGAAGAGTATGTTCTTGTTTCTGCTTCCTTCCTGTCTCTCTGACTGTCTCATTGTCTCTCTGCTTTCTGGTGGCCAGGGATTGAGCAGCTTTCCTCTGCATGCCTTTCTAGCATGGTGTCTCAGCTTTGGAACCAGCCAGCCACAGACTGAAATCTGTGCAACCAGGAGCCAAGATATACCTCTACTCCCGTGCTGGGTATTTGGTCCAAGCAATGGAAAGTTAGCTGATACCATTTCTAAAGGGGTAATGGATGGACAGCCACCGATGGTGCTACATGAAAATTATATCATCACAAGAAAGAAAGAACGATTAGGAAGCCAAGAATGATCACCCCAGTACAAATTTAAAATCCTTTGCCTAATCCTTAGATTTAAGTCAGTTTTCAAAGCAAAGCCGGGTCACAGGACAAACGGCCCTGAAGAGCATCACAGTAAGTAAATATTCCCCTGGTCTTTTTACAAAGAAACTAATTCCACTGGCTCAGGTGGCTGTACACTGGAGGATAGAGAATATTCCGACAACTCAGAGAAATATGAGACCAAACTGTCTCTAATACCCAGGGACCTGCAAGATTGTTATGCTCCCCAGTTAGAATGGAGGAATAAAGGGGACAGGTAGTAAGTGGAGTCCTCGAAAGGGTTCAGCTTATGATTAATATGATGGATCTATCAACATACTTGCTGGTCCTTTCCTCAGTTACTTACCGCACCGTTGGAAATGAAATACTTAGTAGTCGAAGTAACGTTCACAAAGTTAAGACATTGGACTCTGGTCTTTCCTACTATGAGAGCTTTCCCCACATAGTTACACTGGAAGCTTATGAAACTGTTCCCTTCCAATTGTCTGGCCAAAATAGTAAATCAAAAGCAATATCACATTGCATGAGGTGTTGGTGGTAAAGATCGGTGCCAAAATTACAGGCGTAGAGAATTCAAGGCTAGCGGTTCCCCTCATATCTTCCTTATATTCCCCGGTATGCCCACGGCAGGTATCAGATGGGTCTTTCCACTTACAGGGATTCTGGGGGCCCTGCCATATGACTCAGAAATCCCAGTTGGGGCCTATATCCAAAGGATTTGAAATGAGTGTGCTGAAGAAATACCTGCATTCTTATCTTCATTGCAACACTACTCATAAAGCCAAGACATAGAATCAACCTCCATACGCATCAAATCAACAGACAAATGGATAAAGAAAATGTGGTATATGTGCACAATGGAATACTGTACAGTTTTAAGAAGGAAATTCTGTCCCTTGCAGGAACATGAACCAACCTAGAGGATATTATGCTGGGTCGCACAGGACAGGCCTAGAAGGACAAATACTACATCATCTCACTTTTGCAGAGCATCTGAAACAATTGAACTCATAAAAAGCAGAAAATAAATAGTGCTTACCAGAAACTAGGGGTGGAGGGATGGAGAGATACTGGTCAAAAGGTACACAGTTTTAGTAACGAGTTTTGGAAGCTATATTGCACAGCTTGGTGACTATAGTTAGTGGTAATTTAAAATTGTTAAGATAAAGAAAATGTGTTACATATACCCTGTGGAATACTATCAAGCCACGAAAAATTGAGCTCTATCATTTGTGACAATAGGGATGAAACAGGGATCACTACATAAGTGAATGGGCACCTGGTTGGCATAGAAGGACAAATATCACATGATCTCACTCACGTGTGGAATATAAAAAAAAACTTGCTCTTACAGAAGTTGAGAGTAGGATTGTGATTACCAGAAGTTGGAGGAAGATTGTTCGATGGGTACCAAGTTATAACTAGAGAGGAGCAAGAAGTTCTGCTGTGGTAACAAGAATGTGTTATACATTTCACACAGGTAGAAGAGAGAATTTTGAAAGTTTTCTTCATAAAGAAATGATGAATGTTTGAGTAAATGGATAAGTCTAACCTGATTGAATCATATCACAATATAGATTGGTAACTACACGTGGTGCCCCTAGTTATGTACAATTTATATAGTTTTACACAATAGTTGAAATAGTTCATTTAATAATTAATTTAAAAATAAAGTCATTCTTCAATTTCTCTTTAAAATTGTTGAGAAGGTATTTCAAACGTTTTTACTCAAAAATGGTATTTGAGTTGACAGAGCCACTACCCTGATTTAACCATTTCTAATTGTATATATATATCATACCACTTTGCTCCCCATAAATATATAGAGTTGCCATCTTTTCAAGCACAATAAATTTTTTGAAAATTAAAAATTGGTTTAAGATTCAAGAGTCTCCTGAGATGTCCTGAGATTCAAATAACTCCTAAATCCTTAGGGTTAAATTTCACTGTCTCCTTACCCCAAACTGACCTAATTTGAGGTTTTAAATGTTATTTCTCTTTGTTTGCCTCGTTTTTCTAGCGATTCTCTGAAAGTCTGAAGTGGGGAGATGGGCACCTTGCACTCCTCCAACTGAATGAACCAGGAATGCAGCCTACATTCCTTGTCGTCTTCTTTCTGTGGACTCTACTACTCGACCTTAATTTCCTAAATTAAAGTCACCCTCAAACAGGGCAAACAAGCACATGAGACCAAGAAGTAAATCATTATTTGATTCCGTTTTACCTTTTCAATCCATTCTTTAATTTCCATTCTCGCCGTCCCTGGTTTAGTTCCAACCGTCTTCAGATTGATCTGGTAGCATCTACTCTCCTCCATTCCAGAACGGCTTCCACACAGAGCCGGGGGCTTCCTAAACTTCACTCACTTTTATCTTGCTTGTTATTGCTACACATAAATAATGACAATCTCTGTGATCTATTAGGGGAGAGGACAATTCTGTAGCATTGAATCACATAAACTATTGTCACTAATCCAGCAAATCCTTGGGTTGTTTTTTTTTTTTAACAAAAGAATGATCTATACCTGAAGTACTGGCTAGAAAATACAAAAAGATCTTGAATTTTGAGAGCTGTGTGTCATTTGCTTTCTCTTGTTCACTGAGCCCTTTGAGATCTTCAGACTTACATATAAGAAGTTGCTTGGCGATGTGGATCTTCTTTTGGTCATAGATGTATACAGTGAGGCAATTTGATCTGTATTTTAACTATAAACCCAGAGGGGCACTGAACATACACGGAGAAACTCCAAGCTGCTGATTCTTACTTTCTGAGCCAACCCAACCATGGTCTTAAGATTAGGAAATTTCTAACTTGCTGAAAAATAAAAATGGTAATGTATTTTACTGATCAATGAAAGAAGAGCAAATTAATTTCTATACATTTCTGGATGAGCAAATTATTGAAGGGGAAATGTGACGCTTTTATCCTCAGAATTTAGAAGTTTGAGCTATGTAGTTACAATCAGGAGACTCTAAAACTATATAATACAATGTCTGGAACCAAAGAATAAAAGTACTGAACAGAATTTATGAAACCCTATCAGATATAAAATTGCTAGCCAAGTATATGTAGACACACTGATAAAACTGAAAATTTGGTACCTGTCCAAAAATTACCTGATGGTACAATTACCATGAAAGAAAGGATGAACATGATGGGGCTCCAACATCCAGCTATGTGAAGCCTAAATAATAAAGATGATATCTTAATGGAAGCTGAAGAATGGGCAGGATTTATAAGGTAGAAAAAGTAGAAAGCAGTCTGTGTGGATCAAGTGGTATTGGCACCATAAAAATTCCTCACAATTCCAAGGGAGTTGTTGGCAAACTGGACTAGCACATAAATTCCACAACAAAAGTACCACGAAAAGAGTGTTAACCCATCCTTCCTCTGCTATGGAATATCTATTACAGACACTGAATACAAGAAGGTTACTGATTGCCTGTAGAAGTATAGTCTTTGGAGGCTTTGAAAAGAGATGTGATCTGAATTGCACTTAGATTAATGTAAGAAAGGTTGGAAAAAATGCCAAAAGTGTGAATGAGAAGAATAAAGAATAAGCAGGTTTTTAGAACAGGGATAGGGGATTCATGAAGCTTTCTGGCAGTCCCTAAGATAGTTCTTTGCAATGTCCCAATAAGCAATCTACCTAGAGACAAAATCCACCAGCTTGAAAGGAGATACATGTTTATACACAAAAGCTTTATGTAACAAGGAAATTAAGCATCTGGCTCTTAAACAGCCTCCAAAAGCATTATTTACAAGTAGGGCACATTGTAGTTCTTGGTCCCCATCAGTAGATCTTTCTAAAAGTGTGCAAAAACTGTAATTCTGAGAAAATAAAGATCATGAGATGGAACTGACAGAACCCATTCACAAGACTATAATCCCAGCACTTTTCACCAGTTGGGTTTTTCACCTTCTTTGCCCATAGCATTCTAAGTTGATATTCGTCTGAACATTAAAAAGTCCCAGGATCCTATGGTGAAGGTAGAATAAAACATTTCTATAAAGACTGAAGAGGTAAAAACAAAATTCAGAAACACTATAACTGGGTAAGGAACCTATATAAAACTACCTCCTTCCCAGCTCTAAACTTGGAAAAAGACTTTGAGTGGAGCTGAGTATAACTCACACAATATATTTAAATGCATCGTTAGTCAAGAAAGAGCTCATATTGGTTTTCTTCTGTCTAATCATTGAAAAGAATACTGAAAGAAAGGCATATCATTATAACCCCAAGAGGAGTAAACTTCCTAAAAAATTACTTTCTACAAAACTTAGAGAATTACTTTAGGAAAAATGCTTGTCATGCTCACTAAAATGCATGAAAATGTGGTCCTTAAGGAATGGGAACAAAAAGTTTTAAGAAATACAATAGGTGAGATGAGAAAAAGGAATTGAAAAACTTAAAATGCAGTAGAATAATTTGAATCTGCATTAGGAGGAGAAAAGAATAGCATTCATCCTGCAGATAATAGAATCGGTGATATAGAAGACACCCTGATAAGTTCTTCTCAAATGCAGAGAAAATGGGTCAAAGTAAATGTCAAGGTGAGGGGGAAAATTAGATATCCATTTTTTGTTTCCCATTTATATAATTGCACGTCTTCAGGGATAATAATAAAACAATAAGAGCAATAGCAAAAGGAAGGAAGGAAACTTTCCTGAGATAAAAACCTTCATATGAGGTATAAAGTGTTCTCTAAATTCAAGTAAAATTAAGAAACTATACTTGAGCGTAGTCTAGCAAGATTTTAAACTGTAAAGCATTGGACAACTGTAAGACAAAAGGAAAATATTATTGAAAGTAAATACTGATTTTATGTACTTCTTAGTGGATAAATTCAACCTAAATTTGAGGATGTTTTGTAATAGGTGGGAGGTTTATTTATTAATTTGGTTTTTTGGGGGGTGGTCTTGATCGGCTTCTCTAAGTCTGATTCAAAAATCACACGCATATGGGATAAACTCCAAATGTAATAAGGTCAAACAGTAAATTAATCCTTATAAATTTACCCAAATAATAATCAGAAGTAATGTAGAAAATATGTGAAAGAATATGCAAGAAGCCATAATATACACTAACAGAAATTCTAAGAAATGAGAATAGGAACAATATTCAATCAGAAGGCTATGAGGAGAACGAAGTTGGAGGCCGACCTTGCTCATCTTGGACACTTACTATAACGCTACAGTAATCAAGATGGTATAGTATTGACAAAAGAACAGATAAATTATTGGAGCAGAAGAAAGAGCCCAGCACAGACGCAAGCAAATACAGTCAACTGATCATTGATGAAAATTCAAGGGCAAAACAACAGGGCAAAGACAGACATGTCAGCAAATGGTGCTAAACAACCAGACAACCACATACAAAAGAATGAACATAGACAAAATTCTCTTCACAAACATTAACTCAAAGCTAAGTCTTGGAAACAACCTAAATGCCCAACAACTGATGAATGGCTAAAAAAGATGTGGTTTTTCTATACAATGGAGTACTACACCGCTATAAAAAAGGATAAACTAGAGTCATTTGTATATAAATGGATGTTCCTGGAGAACATACTATTAAGTGAAATAAATCAGACACTTATTAGTACACATCGAATTGTTTCT
>PVJO010003765.1:96246-118617 GCA_004026905.1 Hystrix cristata | reverse complement strand
CAGAATTTCAGATATAGAAGAGAAGATTGTGGTAAATGATTAAGAAGAGTTCTTCAAAATAGTAAGGGACCATGAAAAATCAATACAACAGCTTCTAGATGACACAAAGAAAAATAACATAAGATTGATTGGAGTCAATGAAAAAATAGGAGATAGTACAAGTGACATAAATAACCTGTTCAGAGAAGTAATGGCAGAAAACTTCCCTGGTATGGAAGAAGAACTTGCTATACAGATAATTGAGGCATACAGAACTTGAATTAGCCACGATCAACAAAAATCTACCCCAAGGTATGTAATAGTCAAGACTCCAGAAATTCAACACAAGAACAGAATATTAAAAACTGTTAGAGAAAAGAAACAAATGACCTATAAAGGAAAATCCATCAGAATAATAGCAGACTTCTCAACACAAACTCTCAAGTCAAGGAGAGCTAGAAGTGAAGTTTTCAAGACCTAAAAGAAAATAATCTTCAGTCCAGATTGAGGCACCCTGAAAAACTATCTTTCAAAATTGATGGAGAAGCAAGATACTTCCATGACAAAGAACACCTGAAGAGATTCATGATCACCAAACCAGCACTCCAAAATATTCTGAAGGACATTTTAAAAAGAGAAAATGAGGACTACAACTCCAGGAATGACAACAGAATGAATCCTTCAGGCAAGCCAAGTAAATAAACAGAAGGGAAAAATAGGGATCTCTAAATATCAGCCACTGACATTGAAGAAGTAATTAAAAACCTAACAACAAAGAAAAACCCAGGTCCTGATGGATTCACTGCTGAATTCTTCAAGAAATTTAGAGAAGATTTAATGCACTACTTCTCAAAATCTTTAATGAAATTGAAAGAGAATCAGTACTCCCAAATTCATTCCTGGAAGCAAGCATTACCCTGATACCAAAACCAGAGAAGTATCCAATGAAAAAAGAGAACTACAGGCCAATCTCATTAATGAACATAGAAGCAAAAATCCTCATTAAGATACTGGCAAACAGAATGCAATGAATTATCAAGAAGATTATACACTATGACCAAGTAGGATTCACCCCAGGAATGCAAGCATGGTTCGACATACACAAATCAATAAATGTGGTGTTCCACACTAACAGAGCCAAGGACAAAAACCATGTGACCATCTCAATAGACACAGAAAAAGCATTTGACAAAGTCCAACACCCATTCATGATAAAAAAAAATACCCTGCAAAAAATTGGAATAGTCTTTGTCTCAATTTGATAAAAAGTCATCTATGACAAAACAAGAGCCAACATCATACTAAATGGTCAAAAACTAAAACTTCATTTTTTTGGATGCTATTGCGAAAGGTGTTGTTTCCCTAATTTCTCTCTCGGTGAGTCTATTAGGGAAACAACACCTTTCGCAATAGCATCCAAAAAAATGAAGTCTTAGAGTGAAGATTTTCACTCTAAAATCTGGAACAAGACAATGATGTCCACTCTCACGACTCTTATTCAATATAGTTCTGGAAACATTAGCCAGATCAGTTAGACAAGAGGAAGAAATAAAAAGAATAATGATAGGAAAAGAAAAATTTAAATTATCACTATTTGCAGATGACATGAAACTCTCTATAGAAAACCCCAAAGATTCCACCAAAAGACTACTAGATTTAATAACCAAATTCGGCAACGTGGCTGGATAGAAAGTCAACACTCAGAAATCAATAGCATTCCTGTACACAAATAACAGACTCACTGAGAGAGAAATTAGGGAAACAACACCTTTCACAATAGCATCCAAAAAAATGAAGTATCTAGGAATCAATCTAACAAAGGAAGTAAAATATCTATACATAGAAAATTACAATACTATGAAAAAGGAGATTGAAGAAGATATCAGAAAATGGAAAGCTATCCCTTGCTCTTGGGTAGGAAGAACCAATATAGTGAAAATGGCCACACTCCCAAAACTGTTATACAGATTTAAAACAATCCCAATTAAAATACCAATTGCCTAAATCACAGAATTAGAGAAAACAATCCTAAAATTCATTTGGAACCAACAGAAACCTAGAATAACCAAAGCAATTCTGGGCAACAAAAGCAAAGCAGAGGCCATCACAATCCCTGACCTGAAATTATATTACAAAGCTACTGTAATTAAAACAGCATGGTACTGGCACAAAAACAGACCCCAGGACCAATGGAACAGATTAAAAGATGCAGAAACAAATCCAATCCCTCTCAGTCACCTTATTTTTAATAAAGGGGCCAAACAACCTCACCGGAAGAAAGACAGCCTCTTCAATAAATGGTGTTGGAAAAACTGGTTCTCCACATGCCAACCATTAAAACTAGACCTGTATCTTTGCCCATGCACTAAGCTAAAATCAAAGTTGATCAAAGATCTAAATATTAAAACAGAAACATTAAATCCGCTGGAAGATAGAATAGATAGAACTCTAGAAGACATAGATGTAGGCAAAGACTTTATGAACATATCCCCAATTGCCCAGGAAATATCACAAAGAATCAACAACTGTGATCTAATCTTATTAAAAAGCTTTTGCACAGCAAAAGAAACCACATACAGAGCGAAGACACAACCCTCAGAGTGGGAAAATATTTTTGCCAGCTATTCCTCCAACAAAGGACTAACATCTCAAATATATAAAGAACTCAAAAAAATCAAAGACCCAATCCAAAAGTGGGCAGCTGAAGTTAATAGACACTTCCCAGATGAAGAAGTAGAAATAGCAAATAAACATATAAAAAAAAGTTCCACATCACTGTCATTCGAGAAATGCAAATTAAAACAACACTGAGATTCCATCTCACTCCAGAAAGAAGGGCTATTATCAACAAATCAGCCGATAACAAATGCTGGAGGGGCTGTGGAGAAAAAGGAACTCTTCTCCACTGTTGGTGGGAATTTAGACTGGTGCAACCACTATGGAAATCAGTGTGGATATTCCTCAGGGAACTAGGACTAGAGGTTCCATTTGACCCATCTATTCCCCTTCTTGGTATCTTCCCAAAAGAATTAAAATCATCAAACCACAGGGATACATGCACACCCATGGTTATAGTGGCACAGTTTGTAATAGCTAAATCTTAGAAACAGCCCAAACGCCCATCAACACCAGAATAGATAAAGAAAATGTGTTTTCTTTATACAATGGAGTACTGCTCTGCCATAAAGAATGATAAGCTTGAGATATTTCGAGGTAAATGGATGCATCTTGAGACCGTACTCCCAAGTGAAGTAAACCGGACACATATGTTTAAATATCACATTGTTTCTCTGGTGTGAGAAACTGAAAGTGTAAATAAAGACTAAAATGTATTTTATTGGGAAAGGGAAAAAAGTGTTCAAATGGGAAAGGGAACAAGGGAGGGTGAGGGGGAAAGGAACAGAGGGATAAGAGAAATAAGAAAGAGAAGGAAAAAATGGAAACAAAGCTTTTGTAAATAAGGAGGGAGGAGGAGGTGAAGGGAGGGGAATGGGAAAAAAGGAAGCAACAAGATACATCATGTACAGGTACAAATCCCCTGTGATAAATGTTATCACTATGTACATCTAAAATGTACCATTAAAATAAAGTTAAAGAAAATTTTAAAAACCAAATACATGTTATGTTGACTTATAATGAATGTATTTGTGTTCATTTTAAGTGAATTAGGAAATGGTTTTATCATTTTTGTTTTAATTTCTAATATAGAACATATTCATAAATATATTTCTTATTTTAAAAAATCTCATTGCACGCTCATGTTTTAGAACCACTGGGGATAGACAATTGAATTTCTTAACAAGTCTCCAAAGCTAAATTTAGACCTTTATTTTCCTATATTTACCTTTATACTTTCCATAATAAATATCAGCTGATTTAAGGTTTACCCTTTTCTCATTTTAACCTCTACGATTTTCTGGTAGAAACATGAGTGTGCCAGGAAACAGCCAAAACGTGGGTAAGAAGAGAAAAAAAAAAGCCTTGGCGATTTCTCTAAGTATCTTCCCTGCATAATTATCAGCTCTAATGGTTAAATATCTTGCAATGTGTTTTTTAAGTGAATTTCATTTAGATACAGTAGAATCCACGCTTGGAGCATAGTTCTGTGTATTTAACAAATGCATACAGCTGCATAACCACAGTATAATCTAAAAAAGTTTTGTTCTGCCCCCTTTACAGTCAACACGCCCACCCACCCACTGGAAACCACTAGTCTAATGTACATCTATATGTTTTTCCTTTTCCAGAATGGTGTATCAAACTCCTTTCAGTCCCTTTTCTTTCACATAGCAATATATGATTGTGATTCATCTATGTTTTTGCATGTATTAATAGTTTGCTCCTGTTTTATTGGTGAAATGTATTCCACTGTAGGGACAGATACATCAGAGTTCACTTATCCATTCACCAATTGCACATTTGGGTTGGTTCCACTTTGGGTGATTGTGAATAAATCTGCTGTAAACAGTTGCATACAGCTTTTGTATGGACATACATTTCCCTTTCCATTGAATAAATGCATATCAAAGAAATGTCCAAAGTCTTTTCTAAAGTGGCTGTAAAACAGACTTATCATCAGATATGTCATTAATAAGGAATATGATTTTAACATTGAAAAAATCTACTTCCTTTTGGAGAGATTTGTTTATATACAGTAAAAGATAAACATTGTGGAGCATAATTGCATCCTGCAGCTCATCTTACATGTAATTCTGAGAGACTAAGTAAAAAATCCGTATAATTTGTCTGGCTTTCAGCTTTTATTCATTACAGAAATGTTAGCTGCATTTGACTGCCCATTAGAAAAGAAGAATTTATCCATGTTGAGTAGTGCTGTCATAAAAAAAAAACCTGTAAAACTTTCTGATAATTATTTTTCTCCTGCCATCCACCATAAAATACAAAACAAACCCGGGGGAAACATTATTTTCCTTTCCAAATGAGGAGTGAGCACAAGAAAGTGAATTCGTATGTACATTCATGAACCTAACAATGTGGTCTTACTTATGTTTTTCAATAGAATATTATTGAGCCAATAGAATTTACCTTTACACAGTGAACTTACAGTTCTTCTCACTCTCGTTACCACACAAAACTGAAGGAGATTATTCCTAGGCTAGGAGACCTGAGACTTAAGGAAAGGCAAAAATTTTAGGATTCAATTTTTCTACCAATAGCTACAATTGTGCCCTCTCAATATGCTATCATAGGCGGGATACTCAAAATCTCATACACAGCCTTGAGTTGCAGGTACATCTTTCACACACTTCTAGTTTCTGTGTTAGAGTATTAAATCATGAGAAATACTACAGGACATACAGAAGTGAATCATGTGTGTCTTTTCATTAATAATGATTACAAATGTGACTTCAGAGTCATCTAATGATGAGTACCACCTGTAAGAATTGTCTTTTGAACCACTATCATGAGGTTCTAATCACTTCCCTATTAGGATAACCACCAATATTCAAAGGAGCGCATTAAGTGTATTGAGCTTTGATAATATTGATATAGACAAAATTCTTGCTTTGAAACAGCTCCTTGTGTCTATTCTCCTTATTTTCTTTTGCAAATGTAGATGTACCTTTTCAAAAATGTGAAAGTCCAGGCATTAATCAGTCTTAAAACAATGATAAACTTTGAAAGCTCTGAGCCAAGACTCAGATGGCTATCCTTATTCATTCCGTACGGCATATCAGTTAAGTTACCATAGAAGATAAAGGAGGTTTTGAACACCACTAGCCATAAAGGCAAAATTTCAGAGTATTTTAAATTGATTTCTTCCCTCTGTCTATTCCTGCTAGCCTCTCTTCAACACTACCCAGGGTCCTTGTGGTGCCTCATAGCCTCTCTAATTTTTAGCAACAAAAGATGCCCTCTCCAAAAATAATTTATAGTAAAATAATCCCTCATCTCGCTCCTCCCTCTCCTCAAGTTCTTGTTCTTTTAGTTGGCTATCCAAGAGGAAATCATTCTGGTTACTCCACAAAATAATTTAGATTAAGGTGTGAATGACTGATAGATTCAAATTTCCTATGTTAGCTATTTTTTGTTAGTTTTCCCAGATCCATTTCTACCCTTATCCATCCTGCTTGGTGACCTGGGTGATCTAGGTAGTGGTTTTAATGGCTGCACCTGCAGGTCATCTTGTCCTCTGGCTTCCCAATAGGTTTAGCCAATGAGTGGTATTGGCAGAGGAACAAAGTGCAGTAAATAAGAGCCATATATTTATTTCCCAAGTTTTCCCTCTGCAGCATCACCATGTGTTATCTAAGTCTTTCAAACAAATGCTATACTCATGTTTTTCAGTAGGATATTATTGAGCCAATAGAATTTACACAGTGAACTTACAGTTCTTCTCACTGTCATTACCACACAGAATCGAATAAAGAAAGAAGTTCATGATGATAGATCACATTATTTGAGCACTTTGTATGGCCCAGAAAATTTCTATTAATTACAGCAATTAATCATCACAATAACTCAATGCTCATTATACAGATTTTAGATTTCAGAAGTGTAATTGTGAAGTGTCAGTGCAGATTATTACTTTGAGTTTATCTTGTTTGGGATTTGTTCAACTTCTTGAATACATAGGTTTATGTCTTTTGCCAAATTTAGGAAGTTTTCAGCTGTTATATTTTTAAATACTCTTTCTGTCCCATTGTCTTCTCTCTTCTGAGACTCTGGTGATACAAACATTAGATATTTTCTCACTGTCCTCCAGATGCCTGAAGCCATATTTCTATTTTTTCCAGTGTATTTTCTCTGTATAGTTCACACTGGTTAATTTTTATCAATCCATTTTCAAATTCATTGATGGTATCCTCTGTCATCTGCACTCTAGTAATAAGCCCATCCAGTGAGTATTTCCCCAGTGAGAAAGAGGAATCTCTGTAACAGTAGACCAAAGGGGTCAAGATCTGGCTGCTTTTTGTTGTTTGGTTCATTGTG
The DNA here is from genome assembly GCA_004026905.1 of Hystrix cristata. NCBI lineage: Eukaryota > Metazoa > Chordata > Mammalia > Rodentia > Hystricidae > Hystrix > Hystrix cristata. The sequence goes on along the minus strand of PVJO010003765.1, from coordinate 111,684 downwards.
CTGGTGTGGCTCAGCTGCCGAGCTGTCTCTTGTCAGAGAGAAAAAAGAATCCTACATGCCATATCAATTGTAAAATGGGGCCCAAGCTCTTCCCAGTGACTTGTATCTCAGCATTTCTCAGTGGGGAAGTAGAGTTTCAGGCCTATTCAGGAAAGAGAGCACTTTGCCTGGATGTACACTGTTAGCAGGATTGCCAATTAATCGAACATCATTGCTTTGTCTTCCAGGCTTACCTATTCTTATTGGTAGGACCTCTGTTTGATCAAAGGAGTTGGCAAAATTCAGGAAATTGTGGGCCTGGGTCACCTGCCTCTGTTGGTTTGGGGTACATAAGATGTTTTGCCACTGTGTTGCTTGTCTACTCCTGGGATTTCAAACCAGTTTACCTTCTTCTTACCACCATTCGAGTTCTCTTGCATTACTTGTTGAGATTAAAGTTGCGCTTAACAGAAAGAGACAAGTCTATCCCACCTTGTTGCACTTTAAATCCTCATTCCTATTTTACAGATGAGGAGACTACATGACAGAAAGATTAATGTACTTCTCAAAAGTCATACAGTTAGTGAATGGCATAGGTGGGCTTTAAACTCAGAAAAGATTTTTTCCTCAAAGCCCATGTTCTTACCTTCAGTTCTGAAGATATTCATCAAATAACCAAGACATAGAAACTAAAATATATCCTCCATTTGTGCATAGAGGAAGTGGGCCCCACCTGCAACCAATTGTCCTACAATATAATCTTGGCAGTGGTTGCAGTTTCTTCTAAGGGTATGATTCACATAGGAGAAGAATTTGGAGGCAGGATGCTGAGAAGTATTCACCTGACTTAAATGAATCATTTCTTATCTTCCAAAATTCACTCTTTGAAAAAGAGAAAAGACTAAGCCACTTTATAACTAAGATTCTTATAGCTGAATAATGAATTCAGTCTGAACGACTGTGCATGAGATATACTTGCCACCTGAGAATTTAGTAAAAGAAAATTATATTATTTTTCCTCACTTCTGAACCAGAGGGGCATTTTGCTTGATGCCTTCTGGGTACTGGAGAATATTACTTCCTATTTCTGGGGATATTAATTGGCATTCATCAAAAGTCATCAGGAAGAATTAGCAGATGTTCTACATAGCAGTCTGGCACTCTATGTCTATGATATTTCATAATTCATTATATAGGTTACATGTGAAGAAAATAATTCAGTTTATCTCAGCCCTATTCACAAGAGTGCAGTTCACATCGTATAAACACAAATTGCCCATGACTTTATAAATCGTGTGATCAAGTTCATACTCACCCACATTTATCAATAAATGAAGTACTTCTCCCTTATTGATTGGTTCAAGCTTATGTATCATTTCTTCCATTTCCTGATCATAGTGCTAGTGTTCATTGGAGGAGGGATCAAAGAGAAAAAATAGATCTTGGTCTTCATATAGGTTCCAAACCAGAGAGGAACAGGCAATTTCAAAATAAGACACACAGTTTCACAAATAAGCAGATTTCTTGGGCTTGAGTGATGAATTTTGAAGTATTCCTTCTTCTTTAATTTTTTGGAAGAGTTAAGGAATGGCTGGTATTGTTTTAATACTGCGTAAAATTCAGAGGAAGAGTCAGTTCCTGGGGCTTTTCTTTGATGAGAGACTTTTTTCTTAGGTTAGATAAAGTTTTACCAGCATTACCCTGATCCCAAAGCCAATCTGACTGAATCCAAACAATGATAATAAAATAGAAAAGTATAGGCAATTTTTTTTTTTTTTTTGGTGCCGGGGATCGAACTCAGGGCCTTGCTCTTGCTAAGCAAGCACTCTAACCACTGAGCTAAATCCCCAGCTCCATAGGCAAATATTCTTGATGAACATAGATGTAAAACTCCTGCACAAAATGCTAGCAAATTGAATTCAACAGCACAATAAAAGTATCATTCATCCTGCTCAATTTAACCCTGAGATGAAAGGTGGTTTGACATATGTAAATCAATAAATTTGATATACTGCATTAGCAGAATGAAGAGGGAAAACATATGGTTATCACAAAGGGTGTAGAAAATGCATTTGACAAAATTCAACATCTTTTCCTGATTAAAAAATAATCTCTCAACAAATTAGGTATAGAAGAAATGTACCTCAACACAATAAAGACCATAAATGATAAACCCACAGTTTCATACTCAACTGCGCCAAGTTAAAAATGTTCCCTCTAAAACAGAGATAAGACAAGTATGTTCAGTCTCACCACTTTTATTCAACATAGTACGGGAAATCCTACTCAGAACAAATGGCAAGAGAAAGAACTAAAAGGCATCCAAATAAGAAAGGAATAAGTGAAAATGACTCTGTTCATTGATACATGTTCTTATATAATAGAAAACCCTAAATGCTTCACCAAAATTATTAGAACTAAAAACTCAATAAAATTGTAAATAAAAAATCAATTTACAAAACTCAGTAGCATTTCTATGTACTAACAGCTACCCCCAAAATAAATCAAGAAATCAATCTTCTTTACAATAGCTACAAAAAATAAGAATAAATTTCACCAAGGAAGTGAAAATTCAAAAACATCGATGAAAGAAATTGAAGAAAACACAAAGAAATAGAAAGATAACCCACGTTCATGGAAGATTTAATATTGTTGTAAATCCATACTAACCAAAAATTGTATAGAGTCAATATAATCCCTATCAAAACTCCAATGGCATTTTTCACAGAAATAGGAAAAAACTCCCCAAACTCATATATAATAACCCTCAGAAAAACCAATAGTGAAGGCAGACTTGAGCAGAAAGAACAAAGATGGGGACCTCACACTGATTTCAAACTATATTACAAAGATAGAGCAATTGAAACTTCATGATACCAGGATACAATGGATATATAGATTAACGGAACAAAATAGAGAGGCCAGAAATGATATCGGGTATTTATGATCAATTGGTTTGCAAATAAAGGTGCCTAAAGTATACAATGGGAAAAGGGCAGATTTTTTCAGTAAATAGTATTGGAAAACTGGATGTCTACCTCCGGAAGAATGAAATTGGACCTTTATCTCACATCATACATCAAAATCAACTCAAAATGGATTAGAGAATTAAACATAGACATGAAACCCATGCTTACGTAGACTAGACTATTTTTCCCATTTATTTCATTTTTTTATTAGTACATGTTTGTAGTACATAATGTTTATATTCCTTGTGTGGAGTTGGTATATGTACACAACACATCTTAGTTCCTTTTCTCATCTCCTTTGTCTCCCCTCCCTCCTCTTTTCTCCATCTCTAGTTTAAATATTGCATGGTTCTCTTACATGAGAAACCCAAATTATACATAGAGCAAAATAAAAAATAGATAATAGGAAGTGGTGAGATAGACCATTCTTAAAACAACTAGAAGAAAATATATGGAAAAAACTACATGATGTTGGTCTGAGCAATAATTTTTGATATGACACCAGAAACACAAGTACCAAAAGCAAAAACAGACAAAATAGAATCACATCAAACTAAGAAGCTTCCACCCAGCAAAGGAAACAATCAACAGAGTGAAGAGACAACCTATGGAATGGTAAAAAATATTTGGAAGTTATACATCTGATAAGAAGTTAATATCCACAATATACAAAGAATTTGGACAGCTCAATAACAAGAAAACACATAATTTAAAAACGGGCAAATGTCTGAATAGGCATTTTTCAAAAGACATACAAGATGTATCATGTACAGGTACAAAATAACCATGTTGATTATGATCATTATGTATACAATGTACCAATACATGTTCTTGGTAAAAATAATAAAAAAATTTAAAAAAAAAGAAAGCAAAAGACATACAAATTGCCAAAAGGCATATGACAGAAGTTCAACATCCTTAATCATTAGGGAAATACAAATTAAATCCATGAGCTATCACCTCACAACTGTCAGAATGGCTAATTTCAAAAAGACAAAAGATGAAAAATATTGGCAGGAATGTAAAAATAGGATCCTTGTACACTGTTATTGAGATTGTAAATTACTACAACCATTATGGAGAATTGTGTGTAGTTTCCTCAAATAAACTAAAATTAAAACTAGGTATACATATATATAGTTATATAGTTTTAATTTTTATATATATATATATATATATACTCTATGTATACTACGTGTGTATTCAAAGGAAATAAAATCATTACTCCCATATTCACTGTAGCACTGTTCACAATGGCTAAGAAATGTAATCAACGTAAGTGTCCATCAATGGATGGATGGATAAAGAAAATGTGGTACATGTACACAGTGGAATACTATTTGACATTTTAAAAAGAAGGAAAACTTGTCATTTGTGACAACGTGAATGAAACTTGAAGGGCATTTTGTTAAGTGAAGTAAGACACACATAAAAGTAGAAACACCTCATGATCTCACTTACATGGGGAATCTAAAACAAATTCCAAATCAGAGAGTAGAATGGTGGCTACCAGAGGCAGAGCGTGGGGAAATAGAGAGATGTTGATCGAAGGATATGAAGTTAAGCAGGAGGAATAAGTTTTGGGCAATCTATCACACAGCATGGTGACTACAGTTAATAATAACGTATATTTCAAAATTGTTAAGAGACTAAATTTAAGTGTTCTCACTACAAAAAGTACAATTGTTCCACATTATTCACAGTTTTACTTTCTACACTTTCAGTTACCTATGATTAACTGTGGTTTGAAAATATGTTAAATCCCACAAAAAAATAAATAAAAAGCCACTTTACACAGCATACAATTCTGAGTAGCATGATGAAATCTCATCCCTAACTGCCAGGTATGTGAATCATACTTTTGTCCAGCATACCTACAACACCAGCCCATTAGTTATTCAGTAATCTTTTTTGTTTTCAGTTCCACTGTGGCAGTATCACAGTGCCTGTTGTTTTCAAACACTAATCTCGCTTAATATTGGCCCCAAAATACAAGAGTCGTGATACTGGTAATTCCGATATGCCAAAGAGAAGCTGCACGGTGTTTCCTTTAAGTGAAAGTGTGAAAGTACAACAAGGTGTTCCCTTTTTTCTTTTTTTCTTTCCTTCCTTTTTTTTTAGTACTGCGGATTGAACCCAGGACCTTGCACATGCTGGGCAAGCACTGTATCACTAAACTACACCCCCAGCCCTACAATAAGATATTCTGAGAGAGACTACAATTCACATAACTTTTACTACACTATATTATCATTGTTTTGTTTTATTAGTTATTGTTAATTTCTTACTGTACTTACTGTACATAATATACAGATTAAACAATTATATGAGTATACCTATAAGAAAAAAGATATATTTATATTATATATATAATTTTATATACATATATATATTTCAGTATCATCCATAGTTTCAGACATTTGGACCATATCCTCCATTATCCTCCATGGACAAAGGGTCTGTGTTTGAGGTGATAAATATGTCAATTAGCTTGATTTAATGTATACATATATCATGACATCACTTTGCATCCCAAAATATATATAACTGTAATGTGTCAATTTATAATAAAACAAAAAATAATTTTGAAAACTAAGGGAAAAAAGGGAAAATTAAATATTTTGTTAGTGTGTTGAGGACCTCCGTGAATAAAACCACAGAACTTTGCTAAGAGACAGAAAAGGATAAAAGAAGACAAAAAGTGGAGATCCAGATTATGTTTCTCGATGAGAAGACAATATAAATGTGCCCACTCCTTCCCTCCTCAAACATATTCTCAGCATTTGCACCAAAATTTTTCCTTTTTTGTCCTATCTTCCTGCCAGCTCCTTTTCAATCTTCTTTCCTGGATTGTCCTTCTCCCAGGAACTTCTGAAGTCTTCATTCTTAACCATCCTTTTGTTTCTATTTGCATTCTCTGTAAGCAAACTCACCCTGTCTTCTAATTTTAAATACCAGCTACATGTTGATGACTACAGCCCTGACCTCTCCGCACACTGTCAGAGTGATATATCCAACTATATAGATGATAAGTCACACTGAAAAATCTTAGGTATATCAGACTTCAAAAAATACAAAAACAGAAGTCAACTTCTTAATTTCAGTTTGCAACACTTTTCCTCCAAATCTTCATTAAACTCCTTCTCAGATTATTCAAGTCTAAGTGTCTCTTTTTCGACCAGCTGCCTGATCTAAATTAACCCTTCCCGTTCACTGAGGCAGATGGTCATTTCACATTACATTATTTAAGTCTTCATGACATTCATTACTATCTGAAATTATCTTGTTTGTTTATCTATTCATTCATTTATGACTTATTTCCCTACCACCACTTTGAAAGAAAATGTAAGTTCCTCAATAGTCGTAATACTGTTTGACTTAACCCCAGAATGTACAATAGTGTCTTATGTGTCCAATAAATACTTAAAGAAGGAATGAATAAAAGAAAAATAATGCATAAATTTTAACTCACTTCAGTCAAATCCCGGTAGTACTGTGGGGAACAGAATCTATAATAAAGAGACTACTAAGTCACTGGGAAAAAATAAAAGGAACAAGGAAACTTTTAAGAATAAATAGTAATGAGGGAGATTTGACAAAGGCATTTTTAAATGTCATAAATTAAATAATGAACAATTAAAATAGTACTGAGAGGAGCTAGTGTTGTAGATCCATAGAAGAGAATAGAACGTGCAGATCAGGACCCAAGTACATATAGGCATTGAATACATGGTAAAGGGAACATTTTAGATGAACCACTACCAGTAATGATAGGTATTCAATGAATAATGTAGAGATAACTGGCTAAGTTTTCCTTTCTCCCATGTAACACAACTTTCTAGACACACATTTAAATACCTCATTCTTTCTCTGGTGTGAGAAACTGAAAGTGTAAATAAAGACTAAAATGTATTATATTGGGAAAAAAATTTCTAGAGTACTTTCAGTTTCTGGTATATTCTAACAAAGATAATAACTGTACTTCCAAAGATTTTATACTTATACATTCCTTTCTCCCCACATAAATGATAGAATGTTGTACTATTATGCATCTTGTTTTTCACTTAAAAACATTATCTTGGATACCCTCCCATATAACTACGTATTGAAATATCTCATTTTTTCAATGACTGCATAGTCTGCTTCCAAGATTTAGCTATTACAAATTGTGCTAAACATGGGTATGCAAGTATCACTGTAATTTGATGTCTTTAACTCTTTTGGAAAGTTGTCTAGAAGGGAAATAGCTGGGTCAAATGGGATTTCTAGTTTTAGTTTCTTGAGGAATCTCTATACTAATTTCCAGAGTGTTTGTACTAGTTTACATGCCCACCAGCAATGTAACAGGGTTTCTTTATCCGAGCAGTCTCACTAGCATTTGTTATTATTTGATTTCTTCATGATGGCCATTGTTTCTGGGGTAAGATGGAATCTCAGTGTTGTTTTAATTTGCATTTCTCTAGCGACCAGTGATGCTGAACATTTTTCATGTATTTATATATCCATTAACAGATGAATAGATGAAGAAAATATGGTGCTTACACTGATTTTCTTCAGTGTTTTCAATACAGAGTAGTATATATTTTCTAATCTTTAACAATCTTATAGATGAAAAAGTGTTCTCATGGTTGTTTAATTTGTATTTATTTTGTAAGTGAAGTTGAATGTCTTCATATATTTGAGTCATCATTTTTATTTCTTACAAACTGTCTAGTCCTATCTTTTACCCATTTTGCCTATTTTACTGTTGGTATATTAACTTATTAATTTATAAAAATTATTTATATAGTAAGAAAAATGCTCACCATTTGGTAAAAATTCCAAATCAATATCATATGCCAAAATTGAATGTAGATAGATATTTAAATGTTAATATAAAAGAAAAAAGAAAAAGATACTGGTAAATATATACAAACTCATAGTGAGGAGAAACTTTCTGATATTAACTTAAAGGCAGATTACATAAAGGAAAATATTAGACTATATGAAATTTTTAATTTGATGTTAAATACATTTGAATAGCTATATATATGTATATATACATATACATATATATACACATACATATATATATACATATACATATATATATATATTAGAGACAGGAAGACAGACAGACAAGAAAGTGAGATTGAAATAGAGGGAAAGCAAACCTGGTGAAAGAGATGAAGAACACATACGAGTGGTCTTTGTATTACACTTGCAACTTTTCTGTAGGCTCAACATTTTCCAAATTAAATATGGAGAAAAATATTGAAAAAGAAACAATATGAAGTTTCAAATAATCAAACTTTAGAATTAAAAAATTAAGCAATTACTACAGCAGAATAGACAGCCTTTTGAAATATGTTGTAAAGTTATATACAATAAATTGGAAGGTCTTGATGAAATAGAAATGGCAAAGAGCAAAATAAAAATCAATATTTGCAATATACAGGACATTTTTTTCAGACAGGGTCTCACTATGCAGTTCAGGCTGGCCTTGAACATACTATGTAGCCCAGGCTGGCCTCGAACACATGGCGACCCTCCTGCCTCAGCCTCCCAAGTTCTGGGATTACAGGCATACACCACGATGCCCTGCTTAAAAGGATTATATTCTTAAAATATAATGCATTTTTATGCATTAATAAAGAAAAGATGCACACTCCAGTACATGAAAATAATGGACAAAGAACATGATCTGGCAATTTACAAAACATACAAATATCCAATAAGTAGTAAGAGAGCTCAAATAAATTCAACCACACTACAGTCAAAAACAAAAATTAGTTGGAGCATGGCTGAATGGTAGAATGTTTTCTTAGCATAGGGGAAGCCCTAAGTTAAATCCCTAGCACCAAAAAAAAAAAAAAACCCAGAATATAAATTACATAATGACATAACATTTTCTGTCCATCAGGTTGCCAAAGTTTACAAAACATGAAAATATTCAGTGTTGAATAGATGGGGAAAAATGCATATCATTTTAAATTGCCAAATGGTGGAAAATAAGTTGCAACTTTTCTAAGGGGCAACTTGTATTGGAAATACTCAGCCTGATGTTGTGGTACACATCTGTAATTCCAGAATTCTAGGAGGCTAAGGCAGAAGGATCACAAGTTCAAGTCTAGCCTGGGAAACTTTGTGACCTAGTGAGACCTTGTCTCAAAATGAAAAATATTCTAAATTGCCCAGGCTGGATTTGAATTTCCAATCCTCCTGCTTCAGCCTCCCAGAGTACTGAGATTACAGGCATGTGTCACCACACCCAGGTTAACATAAATATTTATGATCCACTTGGTTTCTAATTTAGACATTGTGTTGTGAAAATGATCCTTATATCAATATGTTGCAAAGTAGTTTACTGGAAGTGAGAGTAAATAATGTGTCACTCAGTCAGTCAATATTTATTGACCGGCTAATAGAACACTGACTAGAACAGATTTAATTTCCACCATCATGAAACAGTAAAATTTCAGCAGCGATCTCAAAAATGAGCAGGAATAATTATAGTTAGGTGAATAATTGGGGAAAACACTACTCCAGAATGAGGAACTAGATTGTACAAATTTCCAGAAGCAGAAAAAGGCTCAAATTACTTGGAGATTTGGTCATGAAGAAGAATATGACTAGAAAATGGCAGGGAGAGTGGGAAGAGGTGAGACAAAAGGAAGATGGAGAGATTGTGACTAGACCACACAGGTACTAGCAAGCATAATACTACCTTCTAGCTCAATAAGAACCCATTAAAAGGGTAACATAATCATTTTTCCCTTTTAAAAATGTCACTTGCTGAAATTAACTACTCTATAATTCATAACCAGTAAATTGGGGGGGGTACTTGAAAGTTTCCAAGGTTTATCTACACAGTATCTTTCCACGTTATGTTGGGTAGGGGGAAACCTATGTTCACCTAATGTTAAACAAACTCGCTCAGATCATGTAGTTAAAGGCACAAAGAGGATTCTGGGGGCTCCTGAGTCCAATCTTATACTTTTCAGTAATCTACTTTGTATACCAATCATCTCATTGGTATTCAACTATCTACATCATTTTTTTTCATTAGCTTTTGAAACTTTCATTTTAAAAAGGAGAATGCTTTGGGGTCCACCTAATTTTTAATAGAAAAAAATAAACCTTCCTTCAATCTAGAGGAAAATTTGAATGTTCCACTGAGGGAAAATCAGGCGAACAGTGGATTATTTGTACAAGGTGAACCACACTTAATGTGGCTAATGCTGTTTTCCAGAAGTTTGATTATGGGACATGAAAAATACAATAAAACAAAACAGAAAAAGGTTAAAGTAGATGCACACCAAATAGGGTACAATAGTTAATACAAGTAAACATTGCAAAATAGAAAGCACTTACCAGTAACTCAAATGTAACCAATTACTAGAGATGTTTTCCATAGAAATGGTTTTAATTATAGCTATAGCTAAACAAAGATATATCTTCAAAAACATACGCAAAACTACGAAGAATGATTTGGGTACATACAGACAAGTATTTATGAGCAAGGCTATGTCTACCTACCTGTAAGTGCACAATAAATGAACTGAAGCCTAACCAATCCATTATTTTGTTTCCCTCATGACCGATGTGGAGAATCAAATGACTGCGTGAGTTGGAGCAACCTGTATCAGTCTGGATAATGACCAAAATGAACAAAGTGGCTGTACCTAACCTAACAGGTCAAGAAGTCAGGTGAACAAAGGCTTGTATAGCACTGGCTATGTGCCCAGAAGTATTACAGATGAAGTAGGTGGCTACACAAGGTTAGATGACATAGTCCTGCCTTTTAATTTTTGATGGTGTCACAAGTTCTAAATATACAAATTATCAAAATAGTTTAAATGAGTATGACATTTACTATAACAGTACATGCTACGTGACTTCAGATTGCTGTGAGCCAGAGTAAGCAAAATTAAATTGGACATCAAAGAAAAGATAACATTTGAATTGTTGAAGAAAAAGAGAGTAGAATTATAGCCCATATTTGCTAAGTGCCTTACCAATAAACTTATTTCTCCCTTCTCTTGGCAACAGCACTTAATTTTTATTTAGGAAATGATTCCGTCTACAATTCTCAGCCAGGTGCTTTCGGCATGGTGGACTCTAGCTCCAGGTGTGCATCATAATTGTCTGAAGTCAATCAGGATATTCTATCCTCCTGGCATTAGTGACTGACTTTGGTGTAAGCATGTAACCCAAGCCTAAACCAATTACTGCATCGTATTACATTGGGCTCAGTAATTAATTTGAAGTAGATACTTAAAGGATCCTATCAGAGTAAACAGTACATTTTCTAGGAATGCTGGCACGTAGATTTTCTCTACTCCTAGAGAGTATACTATGCAGTTTCAAAATTTAGAGCCACTCCCAGTGAAATTACCTGGTGTGGTGGAAGGAACCTGGGCTACCATGTGGTCCTTGACAGATGGTACAGACACCATTGAAACCAGAGTGGAAGATTCAGAGTGAATCTGAATCCTGGGTAACTAAACCACTAGATCAATCTTTGCCTGAAGCTACTATCTCTGAGTTTTTCAGTTCAATGACCTAGTAAATACCTTATATTGTTAGAGACAGGTTAAACTGATTTTTTCACCACTTGTAACACGGAATTCTGACACAAGAACATTCCATGTGCTAGTAATAAAATAAAGGTAAGAATAAGACCAGGGTTTGTCAAACCATTCACTTGACTAGGGCGAAGGATTTATGTTGGTGAACACTGGACTATCTATCGTATCACATGATGAAGAGAGCTCAGATTCCAGAGAAACCTGAGCAGCATGAACGGGATTTGATTTGTCAGGCAATTTATAATAATGACTTTTTCCTGAAAAGGATAAAGCTGTGACCTAAGATTATTGATCAGACTTGGGTGAGAAGTAGAGCTTTCAGGAAAAAGAACAAGACAGAGAAATCCTTTAGAAGAAACTAGAACCTAGCCCTATGATGATGATGAAGGAAATGCGTGGAAAAACACAGATGAGAGACAAAGTATATAGTACTGATGAGTAACATGGGTTCTGGAGGCAGATTGCTGAGTTAGAATCTGTATTCTGCTATTGCTATTTATTCACTCTCTTACCCTACCTTGGACACTAATAGTACTACTTTTATCCAAATATTCACATCATCTTTCATTCAGTTTTGAAACTTTAATTTTAGGAAGATTATGTAACCCTGGATAAATTACTTAATCTTCCTGACCCTCAATTTTCTCATCTGTAAAATGGGGGTAAAAATAGCACCTACCCCCTTGATGTTACCACTATGATTAAATGTGGGAATACTTAAAATGCTTATAAGAGTGTGTAGCACATAGTAATCTTAATAAATATTAGCTACTTTGTGAACAATTTTCTGAGACACAATCTATAGTACCTAGTGACTGACTGAAGGAAATTTTTAAAAGGCAGAAAACTAGGAACACAGGTGTCCTGGCTGCAGCTTTGGCACACTAGTTGTAGTGCGCTTGAGCAATGTTCTTGACTTTTGGGGGGACTCTCATTAGTAGTGTGCAAAAAATAGTAGTCTGCAAAAAATAGGTATTTGGGTTAGTAGCTTTCCAGATTTCTAGATCTAATATTGTATGAGTCTATAAAATCTAAGTAGTGCTATAGAATTAAAAGTTATAAAACAATTTTGATACATCAATTTACTTAATCCTTTCAAGAACTGTGCAAGGAAAGCCACTCTACAAATTAGGGAACTGAGGCCCCAGTGGATTGAATGACTTCGAGAACATAAATCTGATGTTAGGTCTCAAAATATGGACTTCAGATTCTGAAAACCACATTGTTTATTGTGGCCTGCTATCTTCAATTCAAAAAAATCAGAATTAGCATGGAATCTATAATGCCCCTAAACTCTTGATGTTCTAGAACAGAACCATTATCTGTCAATAAACAACAGAAGTGGCAGATTCAAGCAGCATGAAAGGACCTTTACATTAGTATTGTAGCATATTCCCATCTACATGAGAGCAGTCCTTCTGGTGCCAAGGAGAAAATAAGCCCTAAAGGTAAATTTAAATAGGAAAAGATACTTAGATGAGATCCAAGCATCAGAATGATGCCATAGGGTCCTATACACAGAGAGTATATCACTAAAATAGGTTAGTTAAAAAGTGGTATTAGTGGATTTGATTGTAGAATCGCAGACGAGCAAGTCTGCAATAATAGTGAAACCTATGTAGTAGAACAAAGCCATATGGTAACCATTTTACATCTGCTGGGCCAGCCTCAAGTGATAGGAGACGGAAAAGCCAATAGTCAGTGCACATTTAAATAAGAAAACTTAAAAAATACAGTCTTGGGTGTCAAATATAATGCCCCAGACAGAAACTCAAGATCAAAATCTCATCAATGCTTCTAGTATAACATCTGCTTATTCCAAGAAAAAAGCCTGCCATCCAAATTCTCCAGAATTCAGGAGCGCTCTTTTAATAGTTGTAAACTACACAGAAAGGGTAGTCCTCTCTTGAGGAAAATGTTGCCAGAAATCTTGTGATTTTATATAAAGGACACACAATGAGGCAAACTAGGAAAAAATGAAGAGTGGTGTAGGTCTCACTAAAGTAAAAGAAACTAAAGAAAGATCTAATAAATGAGTCAGGGCTATGCCAGTGGTACGATGAAAATTGGGAGCAGAATAAGGTGACTATTTCTTTCTTTTTTAATTTTTGGTAGTACATGTTTGCAGTATGTGATGAACACATTTATCATGGGGTGTTTGTACATGTACATAACACATCTCAGTTATTTATTTTTGTTCCCTTTCCCTCCCATCCCTCTCTGCTCCCTCCAATTATTATTCCCCTTCCCATTTGTGAAAACTCTATTTCCATTTTTTCTTCAATTCTCTTTTTTTAAATCCCTTCTCTCCCCCCATCTCCTGTTCTCCTTCCCATTGGAAGACTACTTCCAATTGACATATAGGGAGTAGTTAAAATAGCTTAAGAACACAATGTGCATCTAATTTATATTTTTATATAGCATTAAAAGAAATATTTTTGAATCAGAATGTAGACCAACACATAAGGATATGAGGTAGGATTGGAAAATATGGTGTGTGTTTAATATGATTAATTATAGTCAAAGATACATTGCCATTAATCCCCCTCAAAACACTCACCTTTGCTAGAAATGTAATTAACCCATCATTCTTGCCACTTTCTGAAGAAGTTCTGGAAGTCTTCTTTCCTTAGTGTCTAGATGCACTTTCACTGCTCCCTTGATGTCCTGAGCTGATTAAAAGTATTTACCTTTCATGGCCATTTTGATATTAGGAAAAAGCCAGAAGTCATATATTGCCACGTCTGGAGAATAAGGTGGATAAAGACACACCGTAATGTATTTGCAAGCATGCCTTTCCATCAGGTGGCACTTGGCAATAGCACTCATCATATTTTTTACCACACCTCCTAAAGACACTCAAAAACACAATTTCCAGAATGACTTTAGAAAGTGGCCAGAACAAAAGGATAAGTGTTTTGAAGTGGCGGGCAGAATTTTGAGGGGGGTTAGTGGCAATAGGTCTTTTATAGCAGTAAATTTTAATAAATTTTAACATTAACTGTATTTTTTAATCACCTTTTTGTAATCAGATTTCAAGTAGTTTGGTAGGAGAAAGGCCAACAACTAACAGTGCCAATTTACATACAAGTTACAATAAGGCCCGGTCTAGTTGGATAGGTAAATACAGTCATCCCTCTCTATGATGGATACCAAAATGTGCAAGTTCCTAACATAAAATGTTGTAGTATTTGCACGTCACTCATGCATATCCTCATGTATACTTTGAATCATCTCTAGATTACTTATAGTAATTAATGCAATGTAAATATTGTATAGATACAATATTGCATTGTTTAGGGAATGATGATAAGAAAAAAATCAATACAGACACAATTTTTTATAATGTTTTTTATCTGTAGTTGGTTGGAGCCACTGATGTGAAACCTGTGGGTACAGAGGGCCAAATTTTTGTTGCCGAATGTATAAGGTTCAGTGTACATACCATAAGTGGAGCAGTGGACAAGAAAAGGGCAATATAAATTTGGTGAGAGGAAATGTACATTTTTAAAATGTAGTGTGTGAATAAAGATTTCACAAGAATAAACCAATTCTGCTTACAGTACAACAATTAGGTAATGTAATTCAGAAGGACTTCAGTTCTTTCATCAGGAAGGAATATTAAAATTGAAGTTTGCATAAAAGGAATGGCCACTGCCTATAATGAGATTTGTAGTTTTCAAAAGAATATAGTTTTGAGAGGACAGGAAATATCTATAAAAACTACTACATATGAGAATTTCATTTTGCATGCTATCTTTTTAAAATTAATTTTATTGGTACACTTTAGATATACATAAGGATCACATTCATCATATACCTGTACATAATATATTCTTTTGGGGGAGTGCTAGGAATCAAACTCAGGACCTTGCTCTTGCTAGGCAAGTGCTCTACCACTGGGCTAAATCCCCAACCCC